>JAANSN010000395.1:0-61795 GCA_036850665.1 Dicranocentrus wangi | reverse complement strand
TAGCGTGCGTAAAGGAAAACCCCAAGCATTGAGTGGATGATAGAATGCACCAACCCTAGACGTAACCTACCCCACAAGGAAGCCACGTCTGGTCCCACATGCATTGGGATAGACAATGGAATAAAGTCGCGGTTTAGTCTCGGTCATTTAAGCATAACATAAGCAATTGTCATCGTAAACCGCGTACCAGTTCCAAGTAAATGAATATTTACCGATTATGCTTAGGTTTTGAACAACAGTGTAGATACGTATATACATGATTTGAATGAAACGTGAAACTAAGAAAATCGTCATAAAAAACATTCCTATTCGATTGAATTTGTGGAGTCGATTTTTTATGTATGCGTATCGTGCTGTAGACGACTACGCACAGTCAAAGAATTCAAATGTCAAAGAATTCAAATAGGATATTACATCAGCTCTCAGGATAAATCACGGATTTCAAAGAGAAAACTCAAATTTCACCGGTTGGTTTATTGTTCAAGTTCTCCAGACGTGTACAACGGCATGATTTCCATCCATACAGCATATAATGTCTAGCAGAAGTGGAGTGGGGATCCTGGATGGAGAAAAAAAAGTTTTGTACCTTCTTTCAATAATTTTTTTTTCTTGAAAAGAGAGATTAGTGCCATCAAAGTGTACTCTTGCTGCTTGCAGTTATTTGGAGTGACTTGAGCATAAAATATGCACAATCCTGTCAACCGGGCGGGATACATTCATTGGGCTCGACAAAGAAAACATGTAATATCAAGCACCATTTATTGTAATAAAATGAGCAGCGATTTGCAATGGATTGAAGAAATTATAAAGGGAGCAGAAATGAAAGACGAAGGAGGACACGATGTTATATAAACTGTGCTATTCACAGGGCACACTACGCTTTTCGCATCACTTCAGGTTGGGTTTGGGGAAAGCTAACCAGAAGAAACTTCCAAGATATTGCCCTGCTATTTATTTATATCTGATGCATGCATTAAAACTGGGTACTGGTGAAGAAAAGGACGTCTGCTGTCAATCATTTCGTATTCCACGAAAAGAAATGCCAAACGCTCTTTATCTTCAAACAGGAAATCTGGCAGAGACGGAAATGAACACGGGCTGGAGACGACGACGACGACGACGGAGGACGGAGCTGCCTCGTTACATAAATAAGATATATCATTCCGTTTGGTTTCTAACCGGCACATTCATCCATTATTTGAAAAGTTGCATTTGAATACTTGATTACTAAAACTCCATGGTTACCTCCTCTATTCCCACTCACCATCATCAGTCTGTTTATCTCAATCTCAACTCACAACTGACTTCCGTAAGATTTTTAGTTCGTTCTACATCTTGTAATAGATGCACACAGCCGGAGTATTTCTTTTCGTGCATGGGACACTTTTTCCTTGTGACAAGGATACGCTCCAGCCACAGCCACGTTCCTTCCTACCCAGAAACAAAACTAACTCTGAGAAAAAAGTCATTTTTTTTTAAGTTTTGCTTTTTTGAGATGAGCTACCATCATCAGCATGCAGTATATTCACTCGAAAGAATATTCCTTTTTATGAAATCTTCATGGTGATAAAGTGGAAAGAGAATGTAAACTAGCTGAATATGTTGTTGTAACTTCACTTTTCTCTGGCACATTTCATGCTGGATTCCATAAGATAATTTATATCTGCTTGAATGAATTCACCGGGGACAGATTACATTTTGCTAGTATATCATCATCATACATGACAGAGGATGAACTCTCCTCTGGGCCTGTCGTATCTCGGCTTGGAAAATCATAGGTTCCACACAGTCTACCTCCAAGCCACTCTCCGTACCTGACTACCCTCCGGATTTCTTTTTTTTTTGAAGTGTCGAACCATGCGTCTGCTTCCTCTCGAATGACTGGATTTTGCAATACAATCTGGAGGTCTGAGAGTACATGAAAAAAATATAACACAAAGTGAGCATATGGAATTTATCCAGAGAAAGCTGGAAGTGATCATGAGAACTGGTGATTGCTGGCGTGCAATGCGATATACCGACAAAAACTCTGGGTTGTTGTAACATGCCTCAAACACGAAGACCAATATATGAAATGCTATGCTAGGTTGATATAAAAACAGTGTTTATTATGCTCATCATGGTGAGTCGTCTGTAGTCTAAAAGACAGTGAGAAAAGTGCTGAGGGGAGATCTTGCGTGATCACAATAATTACTTTATATTATATATTTTTCTGCTGAGTGGTGGATATTTCAGGTGGAAGTAAACTTGAGTGAATTTTTCAGGGGTTACTCAATAAAACAAACTTTGATGAAATTTCTTTGTTTCATGAAACGCATCTGCTCATCGCGGATGACAACTCTGACGGCCACTACTTATTTACAGCGGCACACAGCTAGGCCGAATGTGAGTCGTACGTAACCGAAAAATTGTTGCGAAATCTTGAAAAGTCTAGTGTAAACTTGTAAATTAGCCATAATCCAAATTCGCAATTTTGCCCAGTCTCACTCACGGCAATGCCAACCCAATCTCATATGACTTGTCATGCATAGGTATATTATATCTAGTATCTAGAGCACCTTGCATCAAGCGACATACTTTTCCAACTGAAAACTATTCCACTACTAGAATTCTGGGTTGATTGCGAAATCTCCTTGAGGACAACTTCCTAGAGGGGGTATTTCGTTTCAATTTCGGGCTTGTAGTGCACCCCTGTAAATACCCACTCTATTGAATTCCTCTTTTGAAATTGATACCATATAGTCAAGAGTGCCGTGCAAAACATCAACGGGGTGGTGGTGGTGTATCCGTGACCGATGCATTTTCCGAGTTGAGAGAGCTTAGTTGTCCCCCCCGATAGAAATCGAAATTAGCCCGGAAAATTATAACCTGCACATTCTTACTACAACCCTTCTTCGCTCCATCCATATACTATATTCTCACCTCCTCCTTCTCGTGTTGTGTTTATCCTCTTTTCGCATCTCCTCTTGATCACTCAAAGTCTAGACTTTCTTTGTGAACTGGCTGGAGAGAAAGAGGAGAGCGAAGAAGTACGGATGGAAACAGCTTAGCTCTTTACTTTTTTCTTTACGTCTTAAGAAAATAATTCCATTTCTAACAACAACTTGACTCGACAACGAAGCGACGACGACGACGACGACGACGTGTTTGTACACATACTGTATTAAACTGCTGCTGACAGATCTTTCGTGCCTTTCGGAATGCCTATTATTGTTTTCCTTGTTGGACCAAAAATTGTATATATAAAATCCTTTCAGAGTGGGGTAACATGCCTCACAATATGTTTATCTCTGGTCAAACAATAAGTTCTGCATAAAGTTGGCCTTGTTGGCACTTTGAATCTGTATTCACTGACCCTTGAGCGGTGGGGACGACAGTGTTTTTTTTTTGGAGCTGACTTTCCTTTCCCCCGTGATGACGTCTGCCAACTTTCTTCTTGTAACACATGTGAACTTGTCTCTGCCCAAGTGAAAAGTCTCGTATAGCTTCAACTCTGGAGTACAGGCGGGGAACCACCAAAATGGGACAGAAACCATGATAGCATTTATATTTCATGGGGGAAATTGGTGGGGGATTGTAAAAAAAACAGAAACATTTTTCTTGTTGTACTACATGATCCATATGAGGGGAAGCAATGATGGCCATTTTGTTTTTTGGATTTTCCCTTCCCATCATACCATCTCCTTGTTCATAAGCTACTTTGTGTATTAACTTCAACGCTGAGAAGAACGCACGGGAAACATTAAATGTTCTGATATTATTATATTATGCATATAAGTAAGTATATAGCTAGCTAGTGCTTTTCTGGATCTTCTCAAAAGGGGAACTTTTTTTTTCTTGCCTTGTAATAGTGGAAATGGGAAAGGTTGAAGAAGGAAAGATGAAAAGAAAGTTTCTGACCACTTTTCCGTCGCAACCTAACTACTTTTACTACTACTACTACTCCTCCACACATCGCACCGCCCTACATCCAGTTTTATTTTTTGCGCACAAGAAGACTCGCGTGCGAACGTGTGGAGAAGCCTTTCATTTTATATATTTTCTGTCCATAAGCCACACAATAGCGAATAGAATACATCAGCGAATTGCATTGTAAATAAGTATGATGATGTGTATCCACTGCATGCCTTCCTTCTTCAGCTCCTCATCAAAATAGGATTCGTGTTTTTGTGTCGACATTTTCGAGTGTATCAAATCACCCTCCTCCCACATGCCAACTTTGGACTCCTCACCGTCACCACCACCACCAACGCAACGCAACCATATCGTTGCATTAGATACATTAGTCATGGTATTGAAACTCGCCAGAGTTGAAAGGATGACTGGTGAAAGATACACTTTGTGTGCCATTGATTTCTCCGAGAGAGAGAAAAATATAGAGTTGTCGATGGGAGAGTAAAATTTGAATTTATATTATTTGGGAAATTTCCTTTGTGAACCACTTTCCTCCCCTATCATATGTATATATATATACCAAATACCAAGTGATGGGATCCATTCTAATAACCAGAACTTATGGTATTGATATGATAATCACAGAAGAAGGAGGAAGACATCACATCATCCACTCTAACTCAACATCTTCAAAAAGGCAATATCAAATTCATATCTTTTCCATTCATTACACACACACACACAGCCAAAAAAGGGGGGCTTCAAAATCCGAGGTCTCCCGGTTGGTCTGCTAGCTAGTCCTCCTACTATACATACTAGCAGGAATTCATTGGGAACTTCAACTTCAAAAGTAGATCTGTCAACAAAAACACTTTCTTTTTGTGCCCATAGCAGAACAGGGAGGAGCGTCACTGGGCCACATAATTTTTTGATAAGTTTTCCTCAAAACGGCAACCGGCTCTGGGAATTTGAGTTCGAATTCCATTTGGAACTTTAAGGGTCACGAGGAAATATACAATAATATATTTTATCTACTATTTATTTCCTGATTGTTATTCCGTTCCAATTCCTCCTGGTTCCGGAAACATGAGGCTAAACCCGTTTGAAGTGAGTATTTACTCGAAACAGTTTTGAACAAGACTGCAATCGTACTCGATGCGATAGGGGAGCAGCACCATCTGAATTTAAAATACCTGATTTCAACTTTTTGCATTTGCTGTTTACCCAAAAAAAAATTTTCCTGCGAAATTAGGGAATCTCTTTAATTTTCTGGGACCAATAAGGATTTTCGTGATGTACACTAATTTTTTTTCTGGAAGTAGGACTCTGGGCTTGGGCACGTGGAAGGCAGACTTAAAGTAGGATGTCCCCATTTTAGTGGAGACGGTTGGTTCTCTGGCCATTCCTTTCAACGACAATTGCCCCCATCACTTTCATTCCAAGAGCACACTCTTCCCCACATATTTATGTGGTTCACGTGGTGAGCCTTGGCAGAAGAAAATCTCTTTATTTCATGGGCACATTGTCAAGATTTGTTGTTGTTAATGCTTCGGGATTGTGACACAAAAAGAGAGGAAATTGGTTTTGGACACAGGATTGTTGGTCCGCCCATCAAGACTGTTGTCTTAATCCCAGTCCAATAATAGTCCCACCCAATCTGTCGTCATGTATTTAAATAACCCCAATTTTGGAGCTAGTACCATTTTCTACGCAAATTTGAATGATTTTCCACTATTCGAAATGAGCTATTGAGGACTTAAAAATAATCCGAATAGATCCACCCTTCCGATTTCCGTGTTCTCGTTTCCTACTTTGTATTAAAAGCTCGAAGCTTGTGTGATCAAATTTGTTCTTGGTCTTTTTTTTGTTCTCCTCATCCCACCTCACATTTTATTTATTTTAGTTAAAACCCCCTTCACACTCATCTTTGTTCTTTCACAAATTTCTCTTAGAAATTCAGTGCAGGTTGCATTTGCCCTTCTTAAAGCGCCTTTTCGGCTTGACCTGAGCCTTGCCGTATCCAACACAGTTAAATAAACAGAAACAAGAAGCATCGAGCGTTTCACAAGACGCCAGTGGAGGACGACAGGGATACACATTCAAGAGCTCACGCTCGAACAGTGAGTGAATATTACATATAAGTACAAAAAAATCCGAGCAGTCGTGTCGTGTCCTCCTCCATTTCCCTTGATCTCCAATGGATTGCCTGTGTAAAACGAGAAGAATAGCTTAATTGTGAAAACGCATTCCCAAGTCTGAATAGTCCTCTCACATTGAGAGAAAGTGTAAAAAGGGGAAAGTCTTTGGAGCACCGAACGGAAAGTCCTAGATGATGTGATGATAGCTAGCCAACTGGCTTCTGAAAGTTGAGAGGTTGCTGGTAGGATATACGAATAAGGTGTGAAACTGTAGAGAAAAAGCGCTTAACCCTCTCTCTCTCTCTCTCTCAAAACACTTAACTTTTCTTCCCCTTCCGTTTTTTTCCTCTTCATTACGTAATACAACTTTTCCCGGGAAAAAATGTAGCTAAACCGTAATCCCGGATCTGAAAAGAGCTCCGCCGTCGTCGTCGTCACCGTCAATACAACTCTTTAAGCTGAGCATCATGTCAGAGTTAAATCCAAGAAAAAAATAAGGAAATTTTAAACCACAAAGTCAACTTGAAGACAAACAAGAAGAACACATTATGCACACGCAAGTTGGTCGCAAAAAACAAACTCTTTTCACTAACCTCTCTCCTCGTTTGATGTTCGACGAATATACCAATCGAGCTGTAAAACTTTGTTAGATGAATCTCAAACGAAAATTCAAATAAGATGTTTGCATTCACGAGAACGTGAAGGGAGGTACACGTACACCACCAGTCAGTCCGCTTCCTTGCGGTTTGGATCGTTTTGGATAGGTGCAGAAGAACTTGTGGAAAATTGTGAATCGAACGCTCCATAATATTTGGAATATTCGTTTGATATATAAGACTCGGGTTACTCCCTCTTTGCAAAATTCCCTCTCTATGCATTATTGATTACTGATTAGAAATTCGGATTGTTGGGAAACCCTTGCGTTGGATGAATGCGGAGAGGAGAGAGGGAGAGGGAGTGTTGGATTAAAACATGCACGGATGATTACTACGGCCCTGAGCAGGAAATGGGTTTTTGATGGAGATTTTTTTTGTTTTAACAGAAAAAGTAATTTGCCAAAGTCGGATGAAGATCCAATTTTAAATTAATCTTGGAAACGAGATGATAGGAGGATAGGATCATCCAAGTTTGGCGAGTGTGGAGGCGTAAATCATATTCGATTTAGTTTTCCATCAGTCCATACTCCACCGTTTTATTAACTTTTTATCATGCAGTAATTATCCAATCCAATAATGCTGGCTACAAAAAAAAATCTAAATGAGAATGATAAACCCCCACCTAGTTTCACTTCACTTCCTCCTGTGTGAATGTAGACAAAGATATAGGTTCAGTCCTCCTAAACGGTGTACAATAATAATAGCGATGAGTGAATTGACGAAGGAGAGACAGTGGGACGCCAACGTTTCTTTCTGGTTTCTCATCCTGAATAGGCTAATAATAATACTCACGCTACGTATGTATATGCGAATTTTAATGGAAAAGTTACATCAACCTGCTCGCTAGGCTCTCATACATGCATATATGATCTGATTTACGCGGAAATGATCAAATTTTGACTGGCATTTTGACGGGATGGATGTCACCTCCTTAGAATCTAAAGTCGGTGTAAAAAAAGGGAGCCTATACCGGGGAGGTAGGTGTATCATCCACGTACTGCACACCTACCTGACTTTGCTTCCCCTCTTCTACTACCTGATTCATCCTTCATGAATATAATTTGCATACTAATGCTACTACTACTACCACCGCACCACAATGACTATTGTTGTGAGTCAAGTAGCTGAGTAAATAGTGGCTTTTGGTAGTCGTTAAATTGGGAAAATAACGAGGGTCTATAAAACACCCCGGTATATAATAATAATACGTATTTAAGGAGGCATGATTATCAGGCAGGACCACTGGATTCTCCCCCTCCAAAAAATCTTGTTTCCTTGTCCTCCTTTCCCCACCACTCCCTCCCGTTATATACTTCTCTGACAATTTCCTGGGAAAGGGAGGAAAAGGCTCCAAATCCGATTTGAAGTTTACCTGTCAATCATACAGGCTGATGACGATGACGACGCCGACGGTGGAGGAAGGAAAGAACGTCCCAGGGGGAATGGAGATTTTCATAGTAAACCGAGATTTTCCTCTCGTTTACACTAACTCCACTGTGGTGATTGCTTACAGATGCAGCCGAGAATCAACAGTGAGTTACTACTAGATGGAATACTACATAGTATGACGTGAAGCACAAATCTCCTTGTTTACGGGACTGTTCTCTAATAAACGTAAATCAATCGGGAGTGATGATGACGAACCTTCCTCCAGCGTCTGCGGTTTATTATGGGAGGATCATAAAACAGAGAGATTTAAAAATGTGGTGTGTAGATCGTGTGAGTGAGCAGTGGGTATGAAAGCAATAAAAAAATTCTGGTTTATTCTATCACCCAACATCACCACCATCCACCACCACCTTGTTGTTGTTATTACTTATGGAGCATATTTTGTATTTCTCAGCTTAAAACACGTTTTCACACAGAAACACACTGAAACACCACGACGGAGATGCAGTCACGGTTGAGTCAAAGGAAAAACATGTAAAACGGAGACTCAACAGGAGGAAATATATACACATATTATGTACACCTCCTTTACTTCCCCTTTCCTCCTCCATCTCAAAGAGAATGCCCAGACCTTTTGGTTTTATTTAATGAATCATTTTATATTTCTCCAGTTTCCTCCGGGAAACTGTATAAACATTGCATTGTACTACTACTGGTTTCATTCGGGGGTAGGAGTATCGGGTTTTTACAAAAGGATCAAGCAAGCCAGTTCTGTAACGCACAATTTGAATGTGGTGTGAGCGTTGCATGCACAAAGTGAGACTCTGGAGTAGTTTCGCTACCTTGAAGCCAAATTCACATTCAAGCCTGGCGTCCCACTGTTAAGGAGAATGCGAGAACGTGCTTTTATTTTACCCTTCCAGCAACACGTTTCCAAATTATGTTGTAAGTTATGCAATTTAAAAAAAAGTGGTGTCACAATCTACAACTTTTTTTTTTCTCTCTCTCTCTCTCAAACGGTCGGTAGGCATCCTTCTTGTATAGTTTCTAGATTTACCTAGTTACTTTTAGAGAGACTGGCTGCACTAAAAAAAACCTTCATTTGGCTCACACGTTCGGCTGCTCATTTAACTCAAATTGGCAATTTGTCAGCGGGATTGGAGCACCAAGTAATTAGAGATTTTATTAGACTTTCTTTCATTCTGGAAACGTTCAAATGGGAGTCATTTTGTTGGAAACAATGTTCCCTGCCGAAAGTTTCCCTCACACTCAAAATAACTTTATAAACGTATATAAAGTATAGCCAGCGGTGAAGCAAGCCACCATCATCATAGGCAGCGAGTGCAGGTTGGAATGTGTAACAAAGCGTTAAGGGTTAAAAGCGTGTGTGATCAAGTTGCCTTTGTTGTAATTTTGGTTGGTTGGTCGATCCAGTTTGGGGTTACTTAAGGGATGCATGATGGCCAATTCAGAAATCATTTTGAAATTTATAAAAGCCACTTCATTTCCAAATCTG
This sequence comes from Dicranocentrus wangi, assembly GCA_036850665.1. Lineage (NCBI taxonomy): Eukaryota > Metazoa > Arthropoda > Collembola > Entomobryomorpha > Entomobryidae > Dicranocentrus > Dicranocentrus wangi. The sequence goes on along the minus strand of JAANSN010000395.1, from coordinate 52,202 downwards.
ACGAATTATGATGTGAGTCACATCACCAAAAAGTTGCATCAAATGTACTAAACCTTTGTTTGCAATTGAAAGTTATGTGAGGCTGTGTATTGAACCGGAGGTCGGCAAGTTGACCTCCAACTTTTGCTGCATACTGCAATCTGCATAACACATATATGCCTTAAGCATATTTGAAGTTGCCTTTTTGAGGAAATTAGAAAATGCATGACTTGTTCTTTCGTTTAAAGAATTGTACATTCATCGAAACCTAGCCGCTGCGCTGGGCTACGACACGACGACTGTTTTCCTTCTTTTATTTTAATTTCGACAAAAACGAATGTGCACATGGCACTGAGCAAGGACGAGGGGCACACACGAATCTACTTATAATTTCCACATGATGTACAAATTCTGGTGGCGTTTTAAAAGAAATAGAAAAGTGCTCTGCGCTAAAGAAAAATGTACCTAAACAGCGTTGCGTAATATGGTATTTGGTCTCGTCTTGCCTCTGCTTATAACAGACTTTTTAAAGATGTAAACCGTCTTATATCATTTCCTTGTAATGTGAATTTGTGAACTAGGGAGTAAAAATTGACAAAGTCAAAAAACCTGTTATGTAAGTATTTAGCGTTTCTGATGTTTATTGGCGATTGGCAACCTTTTGGAATTGGAAACGAGAACAGATTCTTAAAAAATCAAAGCGGTCAACCCACGTTGATCGTTAAATCCACCTACTTAAATCCATTCAATTAGCGTACTATTCTTTTGTTGTAAATTAATTAAATTAATAGCAAGTTGTGCCTCTTTTTCATTTTGATAACCCTAGGTAGCGGCTCTTCTTCTTCTTCTTCTTCTCACTGAAGCACCAAGTTTTTCAGACACTGAGCCTTCTCTCGGGTCAACTTTCGCCAGGAAACAAAAAAAATGATGTCGATGCAAAGAATGCAAAGCTTTTTGGGCTGGCAAGTGCTCATCCTCTTGTGTGTCGGCTCATACGTTTGGTCAAAGCAAATACCTGATGATTACGACCTGAGACGATTATATTATGCGTACAAACGATACCCAGGATATGACTTTGGACTAGGAAAACGCTCTTTGGAGGAGCCAAACTCTTACGAAGACACCGGGATCCAGTACCCCATCGATGCATACAATAACTACGCCGTTGATAAACGAGCATCCCCAAGCAGCATGTATTCATTCGGGCTTGGCAAAAGGAATCAAAGAGTGTACGGCTTTGGACTAGGAAAAAGATTGGAACAAGCTTGGAGAGGAATTGCTTCCCCCTCCTCGGCCATATTTCCGGGCTACAGGTAAATAGCCTTGGTGTCACCTTGTTATCCCCTTGTTTCTTCTTTTCTTAAAAACCAAGGACACAATTTTAAAACGAAAAAAAGACTGACTGACTGAGTGAGACGCTAGGTTTCCTAACTTCCAATCCGATTTCTTTTGTGTGGAAACACCTCCGCCGCCGCCAGCAAGTACGTATATATAGGCATAGCGCGTTGATAATCCTAAACCCAACATATGTCCCGCTTTTCAGGGAGGGGAGGAGGCACAGAGGTGTCTCTCTTTATTCACCGGAGAGTCATCCCGGGATGAAAGGCAAATGCAAAGCAATGACAGGCTCAACAGATAATCTCTAAATTTACATAAATATTTATGAATTCTGCGAGTTCCATACATATGCTTACCCTTTTCTCTAAGCTCTCCTCCTCTGTTTCCAATAAAAACTAGCGCTGGTTCAAATTGGAGTGTGGCCTGATTTCGCAGTATAAATTTTGCCCTTGTTACCATTTACCCACACAACCCCTGCCATTTCTTTCCCATTATTATATAAATTTTATTATAATCATGTCATCCAAAATGTATTACCCGTTTCTCCACATTGGTGGAGCGGAATGAAAGTGGAATTTTTGGTAGGGTAGGGGTTAGTTGATACTTGCCATGTCCTACCTGGAACTCGGGTATAATATAATCCACTGAATGAAAATGTTTCTCATTCCATTCCAAACAACCCATCATCATGAGCCTACAAGGAGAATACAACAACTGCATGCATGTTCGTATATATCTCCTCGAGAGTCGCACTGCCTGATTGATTCCACAGGGGAATCAAGTGCTTTCGCTTAAATAAAATTCATGGAATAAATCTGCTCCTGGTGACACTCAGCCATTTACAGAGAAAACTAGAAAATTAGGTATGCGTGGGCAGGTACACGATGGGATAGCATATAATCAATATATATTACCCTCATTCAGACATTTCCCCCACATGTGGGACATCATCATGACACCTGTTAGAGTTTTTTTTTCCTAAAAGAAAGATCTTTCAAATGAGACAAAAAAATGCAATTTTGAAAGATGAAACAGCAGCAGCATTCCTCTTTTTGGCAAAAAAAAATGCGTCTCTCGCTCGACATGCATCCCAAGTTCAATAAAAACAAAACTCATACTAAAATGTTTCTACATCGTTTTCGAAACACTGGGGTAAAAAACAAGTAGGTAAGCAGGTAATCCACTCAAACTTTTGTTGCCATGATCTTGACAAACACCACCATCACCAACCACCGCACCGAGGACATTCTAGGATTGTACATTCTTTATTATTTTTATATATATTTTCCCTGTTTTTATGACTTCCAGACAAGAGCGAAGATCCAAAATATATTCATTTGGACTGGGAAAAAGACAGAGTCCGGATTTGCCCGAAGACGACTATGAATTTCCAGCAGCTGCCACATCTAATTCAGACAAGAGAAGCCAGGCTCGTCAGTTCTCATTTGGGCTGGGGAAACGAGACACAGAGTCTTCTGATCATGTGAAAAGTACCTCATAAAAATGTCTCGTTGAGCAAGTGATAATACGTCTAAATACATACTTATTCTACTGCTGTATTTATGAGGTTTAGACAACATGCGGTTTCTATAGAACAATTTTAACAGAAAAAAATAATACACATATTATATATCCCTAAGTTGAAAACCTGTACAATGTTTTTTTTTATTATTTCTCCTGGAATACAAAATCCTCCTCCATTCTCTGTCGTATATATAGTGGTACACAAAATGGACGTAGGTGGAGACAGACCCACCACCACACCACCACCACCAGGATATTTTCAAATGATGATTTTTTTTATTTCTAAAAGAACTGGATACCCAATGTACTTGTCAAAAAATATCCCTATAAAGTCGAAAAAAAAAAATATATAAAGTCCTATTCTTCTTGGGCTGATGTGTCTGTCTATGTAAATCGTAATATCTTTTTATCAAGAGGGTTATATTATCCCTATCATATTTAGTATGTAAAAACAACACTATCCATGCCTCTATTTTTCTCAAAGTCTGTTTTCCAGGCGATATAAGAACTGTATTATGTCTTCAGCCACCTCAGAATTTGCATATTGCCAAAAAGAAACCTACTACTCTAGTAACTTTAGTCTGGGATTTCATTATTTGAATGTCATGCACGAACTAAAAAACTTTCGATTTCGAGGTTCATCCACCTCATAAAATAGTCGTGTTTTGGGGTTTGATTGGTAGGAGGAATGCGGGAGACACACTCATCGTCATTCCGTGTACTCAAAAGAATATTTACGACTGTCTATTTAAATATTTAAACATTGTCGTCTTTGTTTATAAGATAAAATACCTTCTGGACATCCCTCTTCTCAGAATGAGTCTTTACACATCTGTGTACTATATGCTTAGTTCCTTTTCTTTTTTCTTTTTTTAAAATGTTGTTGTGTAAGTCTTGTTTACCTGCATCATTTTTGAGCTGACTGTAATTCAATTAGAATGCAAATAGTAGAAGAAGCACTAGCTTCTACGCAATGTTGCAACATTTCTTCTGACAAAAAAATCTTTCCTAGAATTCTGATTTTCTTTTTATATTACTACGTGTAGGCATCATCCCTAAACTATATAAAAGGTGGAAGACTGGGGGAAAACAACATTTTTAAAAAGTATTTTTCGCTCATGATCCTCACATAATAATATTTTTCTCTGTATGATATCATCATGTTAGGCCGTCATCATGAGCCAAAAAATCTAAGGGAAATCCTACAGAATCAAGCGAAACAAATTGTGAGTCAGGGCGTAATAGAGAGAGAGAGAGAGTTATCATTGTTCCGTAGTGTACTTTGTAATACCACATGTTGAATATGTGCATAATTGTAAATACTTAGCAGTTAACTTTAGCAATGGTTCATAGCAATCGATTATTATTATTTTCACTTTCATTGATGCTCTCAATGTCAAAAACAAAAATTCTTTACAATCTCTGCAAAAAACAAACCTTTCTCACTCTAACCATTCATTCATCACAGCTCGTAAAAATAAAAAATAGGCATTATTATTACACATGGATGTAATAGTAATAATGGCAAAATGAAACTCGGCAGAAACCTGTAGCGTGTGCATTCCTTTTCAATATAAAATGCGTATTACTTTTACTTCTGCTTTTAGTTTGTCGGAACATTGAAGTGAGAGGAGGAGAATCCTCCCTCCTTATTGCTTTCCAGTCGACCAGAATAATTTAGCATTTTCCAGAAGTCCATAATAAAGCCCATGGACAACCCCGATTTTTGTCTCGGTTGTAAAACGAATAATATGGAAAAAAATATCACTTTTATTATTATTATGCTTAAAACCCCATCATACTTTGATAATGACAGGACTGGACATGTAGAGATGATGTTCGTACGCACCAAAAAACACTAAGCCCTCCAAACAGGATGTTGTTGATCATCATGAAAAACAGAGAGTGTTTGTACAGTTTATGATGCTATTAACCTTGATGACACATTTTTACTCGAACAATGCTGCTACAACTGTCTAGAATATGTAGTTCACCATGCATCACTCACTTCCTTTCATGATGAAGTGCTCATATTGAGCATTTTATAGTTACTATTGTCCCCCTCTTTCATTCAACTGTACACTTCCTCGTGTAGTGAGAATCTTTTCAGAGTTTTAATACGCTAAACTCCACACACACTTCATAGAGTAGGCTATGCTGCTGGAGTGATTGTCTTGTTGTAAACTTTACAGTGATTTATGTAAACTTATTGTAAATTATACTTATAATAATTATAAATAAAATCCTGTACTTGCAAGTTTCAGAGGAAGGTAACGATCAAACCGTTGTTGGTGTTTTTGCAATATCATGCAAAACTGGAAAATCACATTTTCCGTTGTAAATAGGGGTTAAGGTATACTTAAATGTTTGAAGGGAAAAAAATCTTGCTAAAAAACTTGTGTGAAAATGGGGTATACAATAATAATAAACCATATAAACTATAATCTATAATTCATATAATGTTAGGCAAGTGTGGCATAAATTTATTCGTGTGTTGCATGTGAGTATAATATAATATAGTGACACCTACATAAAATGTTGCATTTAAAATATGTAAAGTTACTGACCAAAAATGGAGTAAAAAATATGTGGTCGCTAATTGCGTTGGTCACTTAGAGGAGTTAAGTGTGTTTTAAAAAAATCCTTGAAGCTGGAATGTGACTGGAATAAATTAAATTTTGTCTGCACAAAATGTTGCGTTTGAATTGGATAAGGGTCTATATAGTGTAGTAAGATTAGTGGATTATTATTATTATTATTATGAGCATTAAGACATAAAATGAATTAATGAATGTGTATTGTTGACTGTGTGCATAACATATTATTATAAAGGCAAATCCGTTGTTTTTTTTTGTTTCTAAAGTAATCGTCAATTTGTCGTCCAAAAATACACTGAATAACCGGATTTCAACTAGACTTGCTAAAAAAAATTGAATTGGCGATTTGGGAAAAAAGTATAAAATAAATTTAATACTCAAAGCCGTAAAGGGTGTGCTGTAATTGTTAGCACAGTTATAAATATATATATATATATATACATATTACAGTTGAGTCACCTAGAAAAATTTAGAGATTACAAATATATCACGTGTTAATTATTTAGAGAAGTTAGAAGCTATACCTTGTATGAAATACCTTATTATTTGAAGATTATGAAAACAAAATTATGGATTTTACTTACTTATTATGATAATTTTTAGTGGAAAATAATATACATGTTATTCGGCACTCTTTCAAAGCAATCTAATAAAAAAGTTGTTTTCTTTAAGTTATAATTTCTTGATCACGGGAACATGCGCTTGGGAACTTGGCATGGTATTTATGTTGTTCTCCAAACAGAGCATTTCCGATTTTAAATGGTTTACCGTTTAACATATAATAATCTTTTTGCTTCAATTCCTCCACTACTGCTGAAATAGCATTCCTATTCCTGGTCAGGGTAAATGGCGATTTTAATGTACTCATATAGCTGTGCTATGTAAAAACGCAACTAGGTCAAAGTAAAATTCGTAAAAAATGCTGCAAACCGAGAAATATGGGACATGGTCTAATTAATAGGCATTGATCAGCACAAATCATTATTATTATTTTTGTATTCCAAGCTGGGATAGATTGTCACCAAGAAAAACAAAGTTTCTAGCTATATATATTTAAAATTTACGAACCATAACTATTGATTGACGAGCCGATGTCGCTGGATTTTATGCTGACAGTGGAGTAATAAATGGTTGGAGATGCTGGTCGGAGTAATCTCAAATAGTACGGAACAGAACAAACTACTTGTTTAGTTTTTCTGTAAATTTTCCTTGTCAAGAGTTTTAAGTGTTACAAGGAGAATGCTTTTAGCTAGATTAGATGGTATTTAAAGAAAACAGGAACATGCTTCCCCAACTGATTATCGCTCCAGGTCAAGAGTTTGTAAAGAGGAAATAACCTAACCTATTAGATTCTTCTTTGCTTCGGAAATCAAAACACTGAATTTTGGCCATGGGAGCTATTTCGGTTGTTTCAGTTTTTATAGTCCTACACACCATCATCAGCGTAGCTTGGGCTAATTACGACGACGGGTACGCCAGCTACGGATACGACGATTATTCTATAACAAACATTACCTCCCCTGCTGTAACAAATTGGGGGGTTTGGGGTATATACGACAAATGTCCATACGGGAAATTAGTGCAGGCCTTCCAACTCAAGGTGGACTTCTACGCTGGCGACGCAATTCCATTCGATGACACCGGTTCAGCTTTAGTTCATTCTTCTACTTTGGTTACAACAGCAAGGGGGTTTAAATTTATTTATTGATTCGGCTTAATATTTCAATTATTTCAGGTCTTCAAGCCATCAAGTTCTTTTGTGGGGATCCAAATGACCCAAAAACGGTAATTATCACAAGCACAGTAGGAGTAGGGGTGAACGATGCTGATGGTGATGGTAGTTCTGATGGTACCTGGAAATCCGTTTTCAACTGCTCTCCGGGATACCTCGCCGGTTTCCAACTGAGAGTTGAAGCAGCCCTCCATGGAGACAATGATAACGTATACTTATACCCATATATAACATATATAAATATACATAAATAACGTATGTATGCGTGATATATGTAAATATATATATATACGTATATAACAATATAACGCATACAACAAACAAATACAGATAGCCACGGCCAATTTTCGGGGGTTTTGCTCTGCGGGTTATGACCGCAATGAGAAACTTCTCGAAGGTGATGGAATTAATGAGGTAGGAACTTGGGGAGACGTTATGCGATGCCCTTGCAATCATGCGTTTTGCGCACTGCAAACTCAAGTTGAACCTTATCAAGGCGCAGGTAAATAGAATTGGCATGCAAACCTTTATTAGCAATCTTTATAATAATGTTATTTAAAATTTTAAATTTTTAAAAATGTTTGAAGGCTAATTAAACTCTATTATTTTCAGGCGGTTATGACCACGATGACACAAGGTAGGTTAAATCTTTTGGATTCTTCAGTATTTTGGTGACGCCATTACGGTATTTTTAGGGAGCGAACTTTAGCCATGAGCTCTAATATATTTATTTATTATTTTTCTCTTGTGTTTTCTTCCAGCTTAAACAACATATTAGTAGGTGAGTAAGGTATCTTTATTTAGCTTTCGCACATATTCCAATTTAATTAATTTAATTTTTTACAATTTAATATTTTGTTATTTAGGTTGCTGTACCTGCACCAAGTCTAAGAAGTATAACAACTACCAATCTCCCAACTATAACTATTGAGGGAGTCGAGTCCCATCAGTAATTTTCACCTTAAGGAATTACTATTATTGGCATATCTCCTAAAGAAAATTGGTTCAAGAGCTAAATTGTAATAATGTATTCTCATTTCTTCTAATGATTGGATTATTGATTGACTAATTATCAAGTAAAACTGATTGGAAACGTCATAATAACCATGCAAGCACAACTTTAAACCAACTATCACATTTACTTGTCTACCAGCAGCCTCGGTATTCAGTTTCAGCAGCATAATTATCATATCATCCACCTACATCATACCACACCCATATGCAGTAATAGTGTCATTTGCCAATTAATAAATGAGCCCGTAACTTCGTTCTGCCTTTCCAAGTTTTTCAACATTCCAGTGTGGAGAATGCCATAATATGCCTATTCATCGTTCCACTTCCACAAAAATATAATGTTTGCGTTGCAGGTTTTGAGTTGTCGGTTTGCAAAGGGTCGCGAACGCGAATGCGAATAAAGTAATCTTTGTACAGAGAAATTAAAATTCCGTAGACAGCATTGGAACAGCCAAGCTAAACTGTAGTACACACTAGTACACAAGCATCATTGATACACCGAATTGGGTCAACCAGGAATTAGAGCTGTAAATCAGCAGAAATTAACCAGTTTTCATCAATAAATCTCCCACTGCAAAATGTTGCACCAGCAAAATAATTCGCTGAGCTCCTCAAATTACATTATAAGAGGACTTTTTGTCGAACAATTTTAATGCTGTCAGACATAGGTGTTCAATAATCCTATACACCCCCGTCAAGCACCGAACAAGCAAAAAAATACCTTTTATAGTTTAATTAAAAATTTATATAAGTAATTCAGGAACTAAATTTTTTGTGATAAGCCGATGTAGGAGGAGGTGGAGGAAGAATATTATGCTGAAATGTCAAAGTATAAATTGTGTAAATTGTGCGGAAAAAAGTGTATTTCGTTTTACATTGCAAATTATTTTCCTTGTCAGTATAAACAGAACATAAATAAATTTGAAGCGCATATGAACTAGGAACAGCATATTATATATAAATAGTCCTAATTTCCGTTACATTGTCACTCCCGGACAAGAGTTTGCCAACAAGTGATCCCAATCCCACCAAATACATGCACAACTTTGTTTCCGAAACTAAAGCCACTTTGAATTTGAACAATAATGGGAGCTACTCCGGCTGTTGCAGTAACAGTTTTTGTAGTCGTACAAGTCTTCAGCGTGGTCCGGGCTAATTACGGGTACGGCACCTACGCACACCACCAAGACGATTATGGTGGATATGGGTATGATGACACCACAAACATTTCCTCCCCTACTGTAACAAATTGGGGGGTTTGGGGTTCCTACGAGGAATGTCCATACGGGCAACGAGTGCGGGCCTTCCAACTCAAGGTAATGGACTACGATCGTCACAAAGACAACACAGGTGATATATTTTTAAAATCTGAAATATTTTTTTCTTTTAAATTTTTATTAATATTTATTAACATTTTATTTTGTCTATTGAATTGAATATTATTTATTTATTCATATTTTAGCTGTTGAAGGGCTAAAATTGTTTTGTGGAGATCCAAATAACGCAAAGACGGTCATTCTCACAAGTAGCGTTTACGATGCGGGAAGGGATGATCGTGGACGTTGGAAATCTGTTCAGGACTGTTTTCCGGGATATGCCATCGGTTTTCAACTGAGGGTTCTGCCAGCGCAAAGTTCAGGAGGGGATGACATGGTGTGTATATTTTTTTCTTATACTTTAACTGCTTCTATCGTCATTTATTAGTTATTTTTTTAAAATTTTATTTTGTTTAATCAAGGTGTGGCTTTGACATTATTTTCGTGAAGATGTTTGGGTGGGGACTAGAATTATTTCTGTTTTTATTATTATATTCCTGTTAGGCTACAATGAATGTAAGGATATTCTGCTCTAGTGGGTATGGACGCAATGAAAAACTCCTGGAAGGTGATGGGGTTGATGCAGGGAGTTGGGGAGACGTTATGCGATGCCCTTGTAATCATGCATTTTGCGGACTGCAAACTCAAGTGGAACCTCACGGACGATCAAGTATACTTTTAATTACGAAATGCTTGTATTAAGTATTTAAAAGGGTTGCACTTGTGTATTAATTTTGGCATGCTTTGAAATTTATAGATAATGATGACACAGGTATAACCCACCATGCACTTTTGATTTCCACCACAAATCATTAGTAAACAACTTGAAGGAATAACCTGCTTAAAAAATTTAATTCTCCTCATATGGTTTTACTCACGTCATTATCCTTTTTTGTATCCATTAGAGATTTCGAATTACTTTTTGACATTACACGCTTAATTCTAATATGTTGATTTATTATTTTTCTCTCTAACATAAAGCCCTTAACAACATCGTGGTAGGTGAGTTAATTATCCTTGTTTAACGTGTTTACTTTCACAGCCAGAAACCTAAGCCTGATTTCTAGTCACTCGGTAGTAACACGACGATATTATCTTTTTAGTCTAAAGTCTATTTAAATTTAATATTTTAGGTTGCTGCCCCTGCACAAAGTCTAAGAAGAAGTATGACAGCTATCAGTCTTCTAATAACTATTACTATTGAGGGGTCCCACGTCCCATCATCCGGACGGGACAGTAATATTCGCCTTAAGGAATTGCTATTATTGGCATATCACATATAGGTATACCTTGTAAAGAAAATAAGGTCAAGACTTAAAATGTTAGAATACAAACATTCAATTCTTATAACATGATTGTGAAGATAATTGGCTAATTATTATTGTAAAATTATAATTTATAATATTTAACATAATTAATTATTAAATGACACAAAATTATAATAAAATAATAACATTGACAATTACTATTCATTGTTTGCTGAAGCTGGGAAGAAATGAGAATTATTTTGTCATTTTGTCTGACTGGAGGAGGTTTTTCCCAATCCCTTCTTCATGTCATTAATTATTGCAGGACAGGGGTACACGGAGACATATATAAGTTGAAATCAAGGTGTTGCGGAGTTGTTGTAGGTGGTCTCTGGTCTCAGTTTCTTGTGAGTACAAAGGAGCGACCGAGCGACACGGTTGGATTCTCACTGGCACTGGTATGGTGGCATATAGTAAAATGCGTAATAATGTTGCTGTAACGATATGGTTGCAACAGATCAAAATGACAAATCATTGATGACATTAATAACTCACAATGCACCTCTTCTTGGGATGAAGCAACTGACCTCTTTTTAAGCCTGTTGAGGAAAAATTTGTAAAGAGGAATCTTTTTTTTTAATTCTAAAGTTGACGTCATTATTACCGTTAGTGAGCATGAAAATTGCTTACTAAAATGCATTGTTGTTTTGGCACACCCTGGAAAAGGAGCACCATGCTCCGAGCATGCGATGAAAAAGGCGGAAATCTTGTGGTTTGTTGGAGGTTACTTCGGAACCCGACATTTCGCACATTTTTAACAGAACGCATGACAGGTTAATGAGGTGCACTGGTGGGATAATTGTTTTGAAAATTGAACCTGACAATGGTAGTGGGGAGACGTTTTTGTTTCATGTAATTACGGGTGACAAATGAGATGCGACGACGCTTGTGATTGGGATGAGCCACCATACCATATTCCGTAACTGTTGTATGCCGCCAGAGTGGTATGCGGTATATGTGCAAAGCGCCCTGAAAAATATGAGTTGATGCTGGTTTCATAGTTAGTCAAAAAATAAAATCTGTAACCAGATTAGTTGTATGCCTTGTGCATTGCATTGAACATTCACTATGTATGAATCAATATGTTATGTTGACTATCATGCATGTGCCTAGTTTGGCTATAACTAAAAACAATGGTGAAACAAACCATATTTCCAGGATAGCAACATTCCTTTGATTTTTTCCCTTTGAGATGCAACTTGAGCTTATAACTTTCCACAGTAAATTAAAACTTATTGCGCGCATGTCAAGCATCCTTGGAAATCGTTGTCAACACACGAAAATATTCTCATAAATACGTATTATGGCAGTGTCATTATTAGTAAACCAAAAAAATGCAAAAATGTAGCAAGGGCGACCTTTATCGGTTTACTGAATAAATCAGGTGTAATATATAATATGTATGCTTGGTCGAGATATGTCATGAAAAACAAAATCTTAGAGTAAAATAACAAAACTTGACATTTTCCATTATACGTTATTTAGGATAACAAACGCACCGACAACTGCCAAATGCAAAAGTATTTACTTAAATCTAATTTTGACAAAATACAACATCAGATGTATTAAAACACAATTTTCATAGTTTTAACTGTATTAACCATCTTATAAAGCTTTACCCTCCACCCTTTTAAAAGTTTATATTGAAATATTACGTACATGACTTTATATCTTATCATAAGGAACTAAACCAAAAAAAGTAATATTTTTACTTTTTTCTCCTTCTCAGCTATCCCCCCTACTCTGGGGGATTTAATATTTTAGGGGACTAGGACTNAACCAAAAAAAGTAATATTTTTACTTTTTTCTCCTTCTCAGCTATCCCCCCTACTCTGGGGGATTTAATATTTTAGGGGACTAGGACTAGCCATTTACTGTGGTATAGCTAGAAAAACCTTAAACCTATGTAATTCGTTTGGTAAGTATAAGTATTAATTAAATACGGTTCACGCCAATTGCAATTATCACCAGTAACAACTTGAAAAGTCATTGAAAGGATTTCGTAGTCCCTCTTGGTTTCCAGTTTGTCCAATCAAATTCCTAAAATCAATGGTAAATGATTTAAGTCCGTTATAAGAATACTTTTAAGCAATATTATGTATTTATTTAATGAACAAATGCTTTGAATGATGCGCTACAATACCTGTTCAGTGAAGCTTCATTGTTTATTATCTCACAATCAGAAGACGTTTCATTAGTATTCTCGCAGTCCAATGTGGCCCTCCCAGGATGCATACTGAAAGAGAATATACGAGTGCTGTATTAACGTGTATTCAACTCATTTATTACCAACTAAGTAAGTAATACTTATTAATATTAGTTACGGCTTACCTATAAACTTTCGTAATTACCAAACCCGGAGTTGAAAGTGTGGGGTTCTCCAAACGAGTCCCATCGTGAATCTCGTTTCCTGGCGCTCCAGCCTGGGTTTGTTGGCTAATGCCACGACATTGTGACGAAGGTCCCGGTAACGGTTCTTGTGGAGCAAGGCTTGGAAAATTGTTTTGGAGCCCAAGTTGGATGTTATCACTTGAGGAAGACATCCTGACTGCGGGGAGTTCTCCGCGTAGCACTGAGGTGACCTGTGTCAAATTAATTAATTAATTTGAGTTAGTATCATGAGAATTCCCGGAGTGCGTATCAGTCAACTATCAACCCTCAGCGGCAATCGCCACGAGTATTGAGATTTGCTCGGGATTGTGACATTTAACATTTAACCATGAAAATTAGCGTTTCCGAAAATAACCGTTTTAGTGATAAAATGCGAACCAAAAAATAGCAAGAAGAAAATAATTTAGACTCAAACGATTTCAGGCAAATACATTTACGGTTATTTGTAATTTTCAGAATCAAGCAAATAATGTCAAGAATAATTGGACTATACACACACATACATGGAATTCGCCTCGTACCTTTAGATATTGAAATGGCAATTGCAATTCCTGTTCAATGGCACGTTCATTGCTTTCCTCTATCCCATCCATGGCTTCCTCATGGCCGAAACACCCCTGGTTATCGGTAGCGTCCTCATTGCTGTTGGTAGCTCTTGGAGTAGCCCACCAACCTACAATTTAAAAAGGATAATCATACTTTTTGTCGCACAGACAGAATCGGTGGATACTTTTTCCACTGAACAAAGTTTGGTTCATCATTTTCCACACGAGGAGACCAGCCCCAGGTGGAAAAAACCAATTATCTAAGACAAACACCTTCAATTCTGTATGATATAAAACCGATAATAAAATTATATACTTCCTATCCTGTCTGTCAGAAGACAGTCACAAAGTGTTATGGGATTTGGGAAAGGAGTTTGCAATCTACTGCCTATACCTTGTAAATTTACTATCCTTTAATTAAAAGTGTATGGTAAAAAAAGTCGTAAAGAAAAACTCTTACGATGTAATATGTAGGTAAAATCAGTAATGCAATTGATTTAAGTTAGATGTACCATCGCATCACCTAAAATCTGTCCTGGGAACATATTTTGCGCAATAGAAGACTTCTTACCGGTACTTTTTCCAGCGGTATTTTTCCTAGCACTGCATTTAGTAGCGTTGCTAGTTTCCGTATTTGAATTCTGACTTCCGTTTGTGACAGTTGGGCTGATACTCCAACTAGAAGTGCTGCCGTTCTTTTTCAGGGGGAATGAGTTCTCTGAGAAAGTTCCTGTGATCAGCGCTCTTGTTATGCAGCGCTTGCAGAACCAATTGTCTTCTGGATGAGATTCGGTCGCGCTTGTCATTCCCACGCACTCAATGTGATACAGCTCCTGGCATTTTAAGCATTCTATCATACAGGAGTCCTTTACAGTGGGCAAGAAACGGCATAGCAGACATTTCCCATGGGTCACCGTTTCCCCTTTCTTGATAACTGCAGGACATTTTAGGTTTGGCCGGCGGTATTTTTTACCGGGCATTTCGCTAAAGTACCCCTTGAGCAACAATTGCGATAATGTTGAGGTACAATGGTTACGTTCGGCTTTCGTCATTTGGTCCCATAAGAGATCACTAGGTACTCCTGTGACGTTATTCACCTTACATTTAGAAATTCGTCGAATTTCAGATTCTGTGAGCTGCTTGGGTGCTTGACGTTTAGTTTGGGGTTCTTGTACCGCTTCTTGAGCCGGTAAGGCTTTAGTCTTGACTATTCTTGGGGCCTTGCCTTGAGGTTCATCTATTACCTCCTGATTTCTGATATGTGACTCGGTGAACTGATATTTTTCCACTGGAGTCTTTGTTCCGTTTGTATGTTTTTTCGGTGTAACTTGTTTGGTGATCTTGCCTATGGGATTTATCGTAGGAATTCTGGAGGAACGTGGCTGGTTCTGCAGGGTCGTCTTACATTGCGGTATTGGAGGGACTAACAGAGCCGTTTCGTCGCTTAACGGAGAGTTTGCATAGTAAGTTGAGGCAGGAGATGGATATGGATAATCTGTTTCAGAGCTATATAATTCTGAATGTTGGCTTGATGCTGACCATGTTGATGGCGTTAATGGTCCCGTTGTGTTCATGCTATTCTCACATTGTGAATATTGTGATGAAGAAAATGGGATATTCACTCCTAATGCGAGACATGTTGCGGTGTATTCGTCCACCTGAGGCAAGTCCCACTGTGTACGCGTAGCGCTGTCCAAATGCATCGTTGTTGTCGTTGACGCTAATATCAAATAATGGAATAACAAAAATGTGAAATATATCCTTTTACATTAACGGTTCATACCAATTTCCACCAAAATTACTTTGACAGAAAACTTACGGAAACGACTTTGGTGGTTCTGGGGCGTAGGAACGGTCGACTCGTGGTACTGTTGTAATCTCCCTTGGCTTTCATTTTGTATAACGAGATTCCTAAAATTAACGACAAATGACTTAAGGCCTTTGTAAAAAATATTTTTAAGCAATATTATGTACTATTAAATAAGTAAGTACTGCTAAATACTAGTTAAAGTTTACCTAACGAATTTCGAAATATCAAAATCTGAAACATCAATTGTAGGGTTCTCCAAACGAGCCCCACCACGAATCTCATTTTCTGGTGCGTCAGCATGATTTCGATCGTTCATGCGACGACATTGTGACGAAGTTCCCGGTAGCGGTTCTGGTGGAGCAAGGCTTGGAAAATTGTTTTGGACTCCAAGTTGGATGTTATCACTCGAGGAAGACATCCTGGCTGCGGGTAGTTCTCCGTGTAGCACTTGGCCGTCCTGTGTTAACTTAGTTAATTAATTTGGGTTAATATCATACGAATCCTGGAGTGCATATCATTCATCATTTAACTAACAACCCTCATCGGCAATCGCCACGGCAAGTATATTGAGATTTGCTCGGGATTGTGACATTTAACATTTAACCATGAAAATGTCCCCGTTTTAGCGATAAAATGCAAACCAAAAATAGCAAGAAGAAAAGAATTTAGACTCAACTGATTTAAGGCAAATACATTTACGGGTATTAGTTGTAGTAGTCACAATCAAGCAAATGTCAAGAGGGATTGGAATACACACGGGGAATTCGTCTTGTACCTGAATGAATGATAATGGCCATTCCTGTCCAGTGGCATAATATCCAGGCTGAATCCTATTTCTTTCCAAGAGGGCGTCTACTGCAGCCATGATCTGCGCATGGGTTAGAATCACCTGTCCCTTCTTATTGGTACGGACCCCATTGCTGTTGATAGTTCTTGGAGTAACCGAGAAAACTGCAATTTAAAAAGGATAGTCACATTTTTTTGTCGTAGATAGAATCGGTGCTTAGGTATCCATCCACTGAACAAAGTTTGGTTCATCATTTTCCACACGAGGAGACCAGCCCCACGTGCAAGAAACCAAAGTTTGTTTTTAGTGACTAAAACAAACATCTTCAATCCTGTATGCTATAAAACCGATAATTATTATATTTCATTTAACCTGTCTGACCACTGTTAGGGAGTCCCGTGTTACTCATTGCGTATCCAAAATCAGGATTAACATAAGGCGAGAAAGTCATCGGTTGTCCTATAGGTGTATCCCATGGCTGATGATGGCTGTGCGAAATATTGGACAGTGTCTCGGCTGAATATGACTGCGGAATGCTGTCGCCAATCATAAAATCATTGATCGAAGTGAAGGAGTTTCTTCGATCGAGCTCGCAGGTTTCCATTGCGTCGTACAATAAGTCGTGTGTACGATTCATTGGATTTTGAAAGCCCGTTGCTCCAGCTGTCATTTCATGAGAGGAATAAACCGGAAGACAATTTGCACGACATTCTTCTACATTAAGTGCACCCAGTGTCCGAGTCGGGAAGTCCCCGGGACAGTCTGGTTCTGGCTTGATAATGATGGCCTCATTGTTGGTCGCTCCCGAAGCTGATGCGCCTGCCACATACATGTTTATTTCAGTTGCACCATTCACCATTGCTGACAATATAACAGGACCTGAGTCCACTGCCCTCTTCCTGTTATCCCATCCTGCCCTTGGCCCCTTCCCCATCACTTGCAACCTGTGGGGATAAAGTTTTGCTAGTCCGAACCACTTACACTTTGCAAAAATCTCCAACACTAAAACTAAATTTGTCAAAATAGTCTCGACGCCGAACAGTAAATTTTTTGATTACTATTTTTGTCTCCAAATTCAGCGTTTCATTCACTGTCTAATTCACCGACTAATTAAAGCTTCAAGTACAACTGGAAAAGGAAATATTGACGACTAGACATGTACACGAAATTCAGAGAGTTGACTTTTATATCTTAAAAAACATTCTTTTAACTCAAAACTCAGCCACAAAAATGAGGTTCTCTCGATCCTCTGATGAACAAGCCACCTTTCTTTCTTCTTCTATTCGAGCCGACCCTCTGTATGTCTGACTTGACTGATGTGAGATGGGAACTGCTAATCTACTATATGCTATGCTATACTACTTGTCAGGAATCCGCACTCAGACTCTCGGAGCCCTTTTCATTAAACCTCATTTACCTAAATTTGCTTATCTCCTCTCTTCAATGGAAAGGAGAAAATCGTATAATTGTAAACTCCGACCCTCCGAGATTCTCGACCTTAATCCCGTCTGATAAGACCTTTTTAAAAACCCCATTTTTTGACCACTAGTCCCTAGTTGGATCCACCGACCCACCCGGAATGAAGAAAAACATGTAGGTTAGTAACAACAAAATATGCACGAGTTGCTCACTTGAAATGCTGCTTATACATACCCTGCCTTCTACACACATGCCCGAAACAGAAAACTAACTAGGAAATAAAGAAGCAACTATACATAAGTATACAATTAGAATTTAGAAATACGAATATATATAATATATTAGGTTAGGTTAAGGTTTGATTTAGAATTTTAAAATGCAAATAGCTACGTTCTCTAGGACATTGTGTATACGAAGGTAGTAGTGTATGTATAAGCAGCATTTGAAGTGAGCATCTCGTGCATATTTTACTACGAAGCTGAATGTAATGAAGCGTAGTTATGCTTTTAGTTTGTTTGTCCGTCTGTCCGTCTCTTCACGCCATAACTTTGATGTCCTTTGATTGATTTTCACCAAACTTGGTGTGGACATTCCTCAGAGGGCAAGGAAGCTATGGGTACAATTTGACCTCTATCGGGTCATGGGGGTCGGGGTGGAGGTCATACATGTGCCACATGCATTTTAAATGGCAAAATTTTTTCATTGCATAAATCGATCAATTAGACGTCACAGATGTCCTGCGTTGAGTTTGACGACAATAGGGTCATGGGGGTCGGGGTCATACATGTGTCACATGCATTTTAAATGGGAACATTTTTTATTGCATAAATCAACTGTGGACTTGGAGAGAACCCCACAAATGACCTCAATGACACCGAGATTGGCGCCTTGTATGGCGTGTATAGTGGCGTCTTGTATATTGCGTCTATAGCAACGTCTTGTATGGCGTCTATAATGACGTTTTCTCAATCGTCTGTAATGGCGTCTCTAACGGCGTATATATATATATACACTTCTTGTACGTCGTTCAGCTTCGTAATTTCCATCATGCTTTAACATGACTAGTTGTAACTAAACTGCATGTTTTTTTTTCATTTCGGGTGGGTCGGAGGATCCAACTAGGGATTACTTACTAATCTTTTTAAAACAATAGGAGTAGGGTCAAAAATGGTCTTATCAGAAGGGATTAAGGTCCTTGGTTAATACAGGTCGTTGTTTAATACTGATTCGGAGAAAATTGTCCTATTCTGTCCATCTTTTAGTGTCCACTAAAAGTAAACCAACCTTTCTGTAATTTAAAATGTACACGAGGACCTCTCAATGCTGAGAAGTTCGGTCAATCTATCAATCTGTCTGCAATTGCAATACATAATATGTGTATTTGTAACTGATATCCTTATATTCGTTCCAATGATATGGGTGATTTTAGTCCAATGTTTGTACACCCCCTCCGGTAGGACTATACTTACCGGGATTTTGGCCTGTTGACACATTAAAAGCTATCATAATAATATGCATAATATGCAACGGGAAAATGTAGTTAAACGGACCGGAGAGATAGAACCTAGAATTTTCATGGCTTACTTTGATATTGTCATGCTAGGGGCCTACGGACGGACGGATCTTTTGGGATGTAAACTTTGGGATCTTGGTATTTTGGGATATAAAATTTGATCTAGCGTCATAAGGCCCATTGCATTAGCCCTAGTCAAGGAAATATATATTTCATAAAAGCATCCTATCATCGGTCCGTCGGTTCCCTTCCTCTCCTCCTTCCTCCTTCTATATATTATGACTCGCAAAGCTGCTAGAGATACTTGAATTCTGTTTTAAGTTGCAAATTGCAATTTATAACTTAAGTTGTCGCCAAATGCTGGTGCTTACATAGCCTGGGCTAATGTCGCTCAAAACTGACTCGAGAGTCAGTGTGGACAACAAAATAATACATAGTTGCATCTAGCTTGAAGTCATAATTTACTCGATATAACCACTGGTTTCATGTTTAACCTCTGTGCACAGAACAGGACACCTGTCCAGCAGATTGTTGTTTGATGTATATAATCATTACAATTTGATCGTAGCGGCGGCATGACATGACACTCCTCCACTTCCTTCTGACAGGGATGTTCACACATTCTTTGTACTCGCGTCACTCGTCACTACTCATTCGCTTCTACCAGCTTAACTATTCTGAACCAACAATAAGGCTGATTGAGCTATTGGAAAACAAGGTAGTTGAGTTCTAGAGTTCACAGTTGTTGGTTTCACACAATCAGTGTCGACTTGGCTATTCATGTAAACCGTATCTCGATATTAAGGAGTTAGAAAATGGGAGCAGAACAAAGCTCACTTGTGTACGTATTTTATGTTTTATTAAAAGTATTTTCGCTACTTTATCCTTCAAGTTCATATTATTTATTGTGATCCTATTGCTTTACATCGCAGAACTCAAAACGTTCGCCAGAATAATGTCACATTTTTTATCAACGGGAAAGAGTGCAATGGTATGTACAGAAAGGTATTAGAATTGCAAAAAATAGGACGTCCAGCGCTATCAGTGCGTCGTAAAAAGTAAAGCTTTTTTTCCATGAAATATTATAGTTAACACGGACAAGGACACCAGTTTCGGTCCGAATTCCCTCCTGATAGACTACATCAGGGATACTGCCGGACTCAAAGGTACAAAATTTTTGTGTCGAGAAGGTGGCTGTGGAGCGTGTGTGGTGAGTCTCAAGTACAAGGACCCCACCACTGGAAGCGACATGATCAGATCTGCAAATTCGGTATTCTCAATATATATTTCTTACAATAGCTGTATTAGGGACGTTAACTGTTCCAATTGCTTATTATAAATTTCGTTATCGTCATTGGCAGTGTTTGCTTCCCCTGTTTGCTTGTGATGGCATGCAAGTTTCGACAATCGAAAGCCTGGGAAGCTCCAAGACGGGTTATCATCCCATCCAAAAACAGATTGTCAAATTTAGCGGAACGCAGGTTCAAAACATGACTCGAGTGCCATTATTATTATTACATATTTCGTTTGCATTCATATTTTAATAATAATAATAATAATAATACAAAATGCTTGCAGTGTGGGTTCTGCACTCCCGGCATGATAATGAATATGTACAGGTATGCAAATTTGGGTCCTATTTGATTGAGGCATAATACTATTGTGAAGGATACACAAGTGAATTATTATTATTTAGTCTGAGCGAGTCTAAAACAGGATACAAGGCACAGGACGTAGAGGACTCTTTCGACGGTAATATCTGCCGTTGCACTGGCTACAGGCCCATCATGGATGCATTTAAATCTCTCGCTGTGGACGCTACTGAAGAGCTAAAACGAAAATGTGGGGGTGACGTCGGAGTTGGAGGATGCAGTGTAACACTTTTTTTTTTTTAAAAAAAAAAAGTAAAATTCGTGCTTAAGTGACTGCGTCACAGATTTCTTAAAAAAAATCCTGATTTTGTAGGGTTGTCCGTGCAAACCTGTAAGCAATTGTACGTTAGGGGATAGCGACTATGACATCCCCCCGGCAGCATCCCCAGTATACCTCAAATTGCAAAGTGGAGAAGAATGGGTGAAGCCAACTTCATTGGCTGAACTATTTGAGGGTGTTCATCGATTTACCTCGATGGGTATAAGATACAGGCTTGTTGCTGGTAACACGGGGACAGGTAACCGACCGAGCCCCATTATTTTAGTTACACACTTCAGGTTTCTCAATGAATTCCCAACGTTGATGAATTTTTATTTCCAGGCGTGTACAAGAACGATGGTCCCTACCAAGCCTACATTGATATCAACTCCATCCCGGAACTAAAGCAATCCAGTGTGGCTGCAAGTGGCGTCAGTTTGGGAGCTAATATCTGCATCACCACCTCAATCGAACTACTAGAAAAGGCAGGAGAGCTGGATGGCTACAGTTATTGTGGAGGAATGGCCAAGCATTTGAAGAGGGTTGCAAATACGCCTGTTCGAAATCGGGGAACACTTGCAGGAAATTTGGTATTAGATAGGATTTTTCAACTGAGGGTCACTTTTTTAAGCATACAGTGCAGTACTGTGCTAATTGACGTCGGGTCGGTTGTAGATGTTGAAGCATGACCACCGGGAGTTTCCCTCAGATATTTTTCTTTTGCTGTCAACTGTCGGGGCGAAGCTGACAATTGGATCGTCACCCACCTTGTCGAGAGATTATTCTACTTTGGAATTCCGGGATTTGGATATGACCGGGAAAGTGATTTTGGCCATACAGTTGCCACCTTACAAAGGAAACAATTACTACTTTAAAAGCTTCAAGGTGGGAATGGGCATTAGCATGGGATGAAATTCTTGATACAAAAGTACCTACGTAATAGAAGCATTTCTATCTTTCAGGTCACTAGACGTCATCAAAATGCACATGCATACGTCAATGCAGGCTTCCTCTTCAAAGTGGATCCAAAGAGAAACTTTAGCGTGAGGGACAAGCCTACAATTTGCTTTGGGGGGATAAATCCAGAATTCGTAAGATACATAACGTATCATTATCAGATCGTATTTCCTAATATTTTTGAATTTGAAACGAAAAAATCATCAATAGGTTCACGCAACTGGAACGGAAATGTACTTTCTTGGCAAATTTTTGAATGCGAGTTCCATCAAAGGGGCTATGGACACTTTGGCACGGGAAGTCATTCCAAACCACATGCTACCAGATGCAACTCCGGAATTTAGACGAGCCCTTACACAATCTCTGTTGTACAAGGTGAGAGAATCTTTTGACAGTTTGTCAGCTTCATGTTGACATTGGGTTGGGGTTGGGACACACACACCTCACTTCCTGTCTATTAATGTCAACACCACCACTCACTCACACTCACATGTCATGAGCATCACACCTGCACCTCCCGCTGACACCAACATGACATATGTGCCAGTCTCCAACTACGTTTTGACTGCTATTATCTGGCTGCACGCAGGTCATTCTCGGCATTTACGGAAGCGCTGCAAAGACCGTCCTACAATCAGGTAGTGTCGAAATTGAAAGAGGACTTCACTATGGGAAGCAGAGCTATGAAAGTGATCAAGCGATGTGGCCATTGTATCAGCCCATTCCTAAACTTGAAGCCTTTCCACAAACGTCAGGTGACACAAAAATGCACGCAACGAACGACAATTTAAGTGTCAACGGAGTCAAGTTGATCTGGAGAAAACTGTAAAAATCCATCCCTTTATGTGTATTTTTTAGGGGAAGCACAGTATATTAATGACATACATCCCCAACAAGGGGAACTCTTTGGCGCATTTGTGCTCACTACAGTGGCAAACGCCAGCTTGAAAAATGTAGATGCGTCTGAAGCCTTGGTATTTATGCCTTGTACCAACTCTTGTCTTGTCAAGTTGAAATGTTTGGGATAATAAAGATTCTGTACGAATACGAGTATGATATAACGTATGTTCTAGATGATTCCTGGAGTTGTGGCGTTTGTTCAGGCTAAAGACATTCCTGGATTGAACAACTACGCCATATTTTACCCGGAGCAGGAAGAGGTACACGTGCGATTACGCGTCGTCACAGAGGTATAGCTTTGTGTAAGAATTACTCATCATTAACTCATTGTCTTTCTATTGCAGATTTTCGTAAGTCAAAAGGTCCGTCATGCTGGACAAGCGGTAGGCGTGGTTGTTGCGGAAAACAGGGAGGCAGCATTTGCTGGAGTGAAGAAAGTCTCGGTCACATACGACAACATCCAACCCCCCGTCGTCGACCTTCACGAGAGCATCCTCGAAGCGGAAAGAAAGGGGGAAAGGGACAAACTTGTCATGAAGATTTGCAAGTCGCCCACGGCCCCGGACATGGAAAAGGTGACCAAAACAATTCAAGGTGAGTTTCGAACTGGAGCGCAATATCACTTCCACATGGAGCCCCAAACTGCAATTTGCATTCCGACTGAGGACGGAATGGATGTTTACTCCGCAACCCAGTTTGTGGATTGTACACAAGCAGCAGTTGCAGCTTGCCTTGCAACCACGACTAACAGCATTAACATAACTGTACGACGACTTGGAGGAGGGTTTGGAGCAAAAATTTCAAAAGCAACGCATATCGCCACAGCGTGCGCCGTTGCAGCTCATGTCACCAATAAACCGGTTCGAATTGTGCTGGATTTGGAGACGAACATGAGAATGATTGGAAAGCGTCTTCCGTATTATAACAAATATGAGGTGAGTTTAGTTAGAGGCACCAATCATCGCCCCAGCTAATTATAGTCGCAAAATTTATTGTTTTCGTTTTGATTTGTTTCGAACCTGTGACTGACTAGGCTGGTGTTGACGAGGACGGGAAAATTCACAGTTTGAAAGTGGAGCTAATGTGTGACCCAGGATATGTTATAAACGAGGCGACCTCATTCTATGCGATGCTGTGTATTCAAAGGTAAATTCTTGCAAAAAAAATTATCAATTCAGCGCGACTAGAGTTTCATTCAGATACATTCTCTTCCATTAAAACTGTTGCAGTTGCTATCGTGGACTAGGCTGGGAAGTGATTCCTGGACACAGCGTCACAAATACTCCAGCAAATACCTTCTGTCGAGCCCCGGGATCTACACAGGGGCTAGCCACAATTGAGACCATTATGGAACACATTGCCTTCACGTTGAACAAGGACGGGATGGAGGTCCGTATGGCAAACTTTATTCAACCAGGAGACCCCTTTATTGCCATCCCAGGTCACAAGTTTGAAGGGGAGAACCGCCTCCCCGAGATGATCACCGAGTTGAAGACCTCTGCAGACTATGACGCGAGAAAGAAATTTGTCGATACTTTCAATGAAGTGATTTAAAAAAAATTCTTGTTGAACCATTCAATAATTATTATTAAGATTATCCTGCAGAATTACCACCTCCATGTTTAATTGACAGAATAACCGATGGAAAAAACGTGGCATTGCCTTTATGCCAATGAGATACCAACAGCACTTCCATGACATGAAGTTTCCCACCTATATCGCAGTATTTCACATGGATGGAACTGTGGCCGTTTCTCACGGTGGAATAGAAATGGGACAAGGGATTAATACTAAGGTTGCCCAAGTTGTTGCCCACACTTTGCAAATTCCTCTGGATAAGGTGAAAGTGAAACCGACGAGCAGCTTGATCACCCCAAATTCTGCTTTGACTGGAGCAGCATGCACCAGTGAACTTGTTTGCCATGTATGACATTAATTTAATAATCGGGAAGAAGGTAGTCAGAGGGATCGTACTTAAGACGACATGCTATGTGTAATTAACTTTCAGACTGCCCTGATAGCATGTCAAAAGCTGTTAGAATTGATCGCTCCCGTTCGGGAAGAAATGAAAGATGCACCCTGGGAAAAACTGATACATACTTGCTACGAGAAAGGCATTCGACTGGCGGCTTGTCACCAGTAAAACATTGCAATAAGTTTTGAAGAGTTTGAGTTTGAAAAGTTTAGTTTTGTTTGAATTGTTTTGAACTTTGCAGAGACAAAACGGGGGACGTACTTCCGTACGAAGTGTGGGGACTCACCTTGACAGAAGTTGAGATAGACGTGCTGACCGGAGAATACAAGGTACACCTTAACAAGCCTTAGCGCACCTTATAAGGAAAATAGTAACAAGCAACATTCACTATAGATAATGCTAGCTTATTATTTTAAAATTAATCTCAGATTGTGCGAGTAGACATCGTGGAAGATGCAGGAACAAGCATCAGCCCGGACGTTGACATTGGACAAATCGAAGGGGCTTTCATGATGGGACTAGGCCTATGGACCACTGAAAAAATAGTTTATGACAAGAGCACGGGGGAACTTCTGACAAATGGAACTTGGGTAATAATATTATAAAATATATTAAACGTTTTAATATAAACCCTGCTGACCATTCAATTCAATTTTTCTCAAGTACATTTCAAAACTTTTGGTAATCTTCAGGAGTACAAGGTTCCTTTCCCCATGGACGTTCCCGAAGACTTTCGCGTGAACATGTTGAAAAACTCTAAAAATCAGTTTGGCGTTTTGGGCTCCAAAGCCACTGGTGAGCCCCCGCTGTGCCTGAGTGCGTCAGTGTTGTTTGCCCTCAGAAACGCGATCCGTGCGGCCAGACGTGACGCAGGAAATTCCGAGTGGTTTCAGATGGGTACGTTGAAATTTAAAATGCACATACAAACACAAATACTTTTGAGTCCACCGACCTTCGGATTAGCATTTCTTTCGTATTTTTTAGATGGGCCCATTACCCCAGAGGACATTCACAGATTGGCACTCACGGAAAAGGATCAATTTGATTTATAAAATGCTGGTGAAAAATATGCATCTGGAATTATCTAAAAACTAAATATGATTCTATATCATTCTATATCATTCTTGTACAAATAAAAAGTAGTATTGTAGTGCATAATAGTTGGTACATAACATAAACCTGCATATTTTGGATACCCTTCCTTATAACGAAGAACTCTGTTGACAGTTGGACACGGATGAAAAGCTGGCTTCATAAAAGTTCATCTTCAACTGGTTGATAATCCCTTTAAATATTTCTTAGAAGGTTACTTCGGTGTGGAATGGCATGGGCATTACTTTCAAGAATTGGGCCGAGTTGAGAAGTGATGATGCCTCATCAAAACCGCTTGTAATAATAATATCTTGCAGATCATCATCATAATTATTCCACTCAGTTCTTCTTATCGATCTAACTGGGGATTGCATTCACTGAAGTTGTAGGAGATTTAGATTTTCGAATGCACAAATAACTTTTTAAAAAATGCAGGCAAAAAAAATAATTTGCGTACAGACGAGACAAGGATAAAATATCATAATGCAACTTTCATGAGACTAGACAAAAAAAATAAGGTACTGACTACCAAATCGGCATGTGTAGTAACGTAAAGTCGTGTTTATGTGTCCAGTGGAGTACCTCACTGCAAGTGGAGGAAGAAGGATGGTTTCGTAGTCAGGCCAGAAAATCAGCATATCATGTTAGGTATGTTGCCACTGAAATCAGAAAGTAAGTATGTGAAGCATGCAAATCTATAAACTTGCTCAAGAAGAAGCTGAAATTAGAATATAAGCAACCAGAGCAGTTTGTGAGTGAGTGAGTGAGTGAGTGAGGGTTGCAGTCATCTTTCATCTCACCAGTAGTCGTGTCGTGGTCGTACGTAGTAAGTGAGGTAAGACGTCAGAAACTCGTGGAGGTCGTCAGTCACCGGGGAATGCTTGATGTGACCACATCTAACATCAAATTGGCTGTGCTCAAGTGAACTCAAGTTTCGTGATTGTACGCTGTTGTTGTAATGGATCATCCAGGTTGGAGGATGCTAGTCGTTTTAGTGACGTTTTGCATCCGCGGATCATTATCACTACCAATCTATCCGTTTGCGACGCTGCCAGGTAATCTAATTAGCCACAGATACACTTTGTCATAAATTTTTGTCTTCATTTTTAAATAAAAATACATGCAAGCGTATATATACTCGTATGTATTATACTCTCTAATCTGTAGCTCCTGCCTATGTGCCTGCCATCGATCCTTATGGAGTGCCTTATCCATCAGTGGACCCTTATGCGAGTTCACCTCCACCTTACTTGAGCCAGCCAGCGAGTCCTGTGTATGTCCCATCTGTGGATGCATACTACCAGGTTCCTGTGCCAGACTCAGCTTATCCACAGCCAGCTCCCTCGCCATATCCAAGTGTAGATCCGTACCAGGCATACCCACAACAATCTCCTTACCCATCAGCGGATCCATACCAGGCGTATCCACTTCCGGCGCCGTATCCTGCAGTGGATCCGTACCAGGCGTATCCACTTCCGGCCCCGTATCCTGCAGTGGATCCGTACCAGGCATACCCACAACAATCTCCTTATCCATCACCTGTGGATCCATACCAGGCGTATCCACTTCCGGCACCTTATCCATCAGTGAGCTCTGTGGCCCCGGCGTATAACCCAGCACCTGCGGCACAGAATTATCCCCTTGCTCCCAGTATCTCACAGTATGTTGCTCCTATTCAACAACAAGCTCCTCCTGTGGTTGATCTGTATGGCGCAATCACTGTAAGTATCACCAACCCGCAATAATAATAATAATAATAATAATTTGTAAAATGCCTGTGATAATTTATGATCTGGTACTCCGACATGTCATGATTGATCATCATCATCCTAAAATATATTTTATTTTTCAAGTATCACGAGCTGAAAGACAGACTTCATTGCGGAGTTCTAGCAGCGACAAATGACGACATATACAGCTCTCCCGTGCCAGGGTCAGTCAACGATGTCGTCCCGTTCGGAAAATATCCTTGGCTTCAACTATTAGTGAATAATGATGACAACGTGAGTAGCTTCTCTGGTTTTGCATTTTAATGAATCCAATTAGGTTTACCCTAAGACGAGGAGTTCACTCACTCACTCGCTTGTACAGTTTTTCTTTTTTTTGAGACGGTAGTATTGAAATGAGATGTCTGTGTGATTGTCCTTTGATAGACTGTGGTTTGCATAGCCACTCGGCTACATGTTGGACTGTCTTTGGTGCCGTCATCATGCCTCAACGGGCCCGCATCTAAATATTCCCTAATAACAGACTGGGATATCTTGACGATTTACAACCAATATGAAGCCTACAAAAGTTCGTCAACCGCAGTGTGCACTATGTGGCCATTGGGGTGGGACAACTCATCTGCGCCCCTCCAATACACTTTGGGTGGGAATAATGCCGACCTTACTCTTTTAGCCACAGTGGATGACGAAGATCTGGACAAACTTGCCCACCTCAAAGTCATCTGCCTTCCATACAGGAGCAGCCTGCTACCACCGCCGTACTCTTATCAACAGTATCAACAACCAACATCACCGTATGGCTATCCACCACAACAACCTCAATTGCCGTATGCACCATATCCCCAGATTGCAAGCAGTAATCCATATCCAACACCGTCTTCCAAATCGGATTGCTGGGTCTTTGGATACCGCTATTCTCCAACAGCAGTTCTGCAAAATGTAAGAAACCTCATGTATTTCTTTTTAAACTCACCATGAAACATTTTTTATGCATAATAATATGCATGATCAACTTTGCATTTGTTAATAATTTTATCTAACTTGTTTGTTTTAGCATCCACTACCACAACCTGCTGACAATAGCCAACAGTCACCCGTCCAACAGCAGTACTATGACAGCATAGACAACTCGAAGGTGCCGAGGAGAGCATCAATTCGACAGATTCAATGCCCTGCTGGCTATCCCAATCCTGGTGCTAATCCGTACGACGATGTTTGCTTCGTTGGAGTTAATGGATATGACGCTTGCGTGGCAGACAAAGGGTCATCTATATTTTGCATAGTTGACGACAGCAACGACTACCAGTCTGGTTTCTCCGATGATCCAACTTCGGATCATGGTGCAGTCAGTCCTCCTCCAAATAGTCAACCCAATTATCCACCTTATCAACCTCAACAGCAGAAGCCGCCTATTCAGTAAGTTTTCAGTTCAAGTAAATGCCCTTGGTTGGACTCATATTAGTCCGTCATAAAATGCCATCCATCAGGTTTACGTTTACCTCACTAATTTGCCGTTTTTAGGGCTGCTCCTGCTCAACCAAAGGGAAACCGGCAACGAGCTGTGTTGTACGCCATAAACAAGGTTCCTACAACCTGCTCATCCCCTCAATACCAGCAACAGTCTAATTACATTGTGGGAACTAGGGTGTCTCCGGACATTCGTGCAGCCATAGTTGACTTCAACTGGATGAATGCCTATGACGAGACGTGTTCCGCCGAGAAATTGGGAGACGTTGTATCTGCCCCGGCTAACTCTGCATATCCCCCACCTTACCCTCCTCCATCCCCTTATGCTCCGTATCAGGCAACGTCATTGCAACCCCAATATTACGACCCCAGCATCAATTCTGCTGACCCGTATGCTCAGCCAGTTCAATATCAACCCTCTCCGCAGTATCAACAGCAGCCACTGTATCCCCAACCGGCACCATTAGTCCTGCCTATCCAGCCGTATCAGGATCCATCAGCAGTAAGTTATAATTCTCCATATCTCCCCTTTTTACAGTATCCTCAGGATCTGTATAATGTTGTGTAACTTTTGTAACATCTTGTTGTTCAACACAACCCAAAACTTCTAGTCGCAAAAACTGTTGTTATAATAATCATTATTATTGTTGGTTGTTTTTGTTTTTGTTGAGTGTTTTCATTAAAACGTATCTAACCTTTCAAAATTCGCCATTATTATTCATAAAACCCGAGTTACTTGTAAAATGCCTTCATAATACACCCCAAAACAGCGTGGTTGTGCAATTTTATCATGTTATAATCACACAGTTATTATTACGTCCCACTTTCCGGGAATGTCTCAATTACCAACCACTCGCATTCCTTCATCCAAATAATACCATATATAAAAAATAGCAGGCAGGCATAGGCAGCCAAACTTTGTACAAAGATAATCATAGTTGTTGTTGACAACTCTCTCATGACATCCTTGGCAGACATGTCTCTTAATGTTCTCATGGCAATTGTTGATGACATGATTGGAGCAGCCTTCAATTAATGGGACGTTGCATATATTCATAATACTAGTGACATTCAGACAGAAACTATATATGCTTTATATGAGACTCGCATGACGCAAGAACTTTTTTACCAGTTTGCAGATGAAATCAAATACTCTACAGCTGAAATATGTAATGCAGCTTCACAAACAGCAAAAATTTACTTGGCAGAAAAAATAGCATGAGGTTCTATTAAACATATTTTTATTTCTAACATATAGCATAATGGTTTTCCCTTGATATATATGTAGATATATATATATATATACACATATTTTGACACCTAAGTAAAATACTATGTACTTAACCTTACAGCAAAAACCTTTACTTTCGTTTTGTGATGTAAGTAATTCGAGGCATTCTAATAATAATAATTAAACTAGAATCTATGAAAACTTGTACAGCGTGCAAGTGCACAAGCCACCCAAAGTTTGCTTCCTACATGCTACCGATTGCTACTACCCTCTTTAAAAGTAAACAGTTTTAAACACCTTAACTTAAAAAAAAACAAAACAATCAGAATCTTTATCCCAGCAAACCAAGGTGTTATGTAATATCCAAGTAACTATAATATTGACTAAGTTGATTTCCACGAGCAACAAAGCAGAGAGTTGTTGGAAAGTCTTTCAGAAACGTGAAAGATTTTCATTTATCACACCAACTATATACTACAATTATACTACAATTTAATTAACTGTCATACATTTTCATCATCAACACCTTTTTCTAACCAATTTTCTTCTCAATTGATCTCCACACCACCGCATTTTAGGTATATCTCAACAGAAGTAACAAGTTTGCTCTCTAAAAAGTAGCAAAAATGATTTGCTATATTTCTGACTTGTTGACATTTTGAGTTGTGTGTTGTGGTGAGTCGGGCATGTAAACTCAGAATAGAACATTATTTTTGTATTAAAGTTTGAGTTTTGCGTGCCTTTCTCAAGACTAATTACCTAATTAACAAGGTAAATCAATAAGTTATACGATTTTTATGGTATTATACGTATATCCAACTAGAAAAGGTTTTGTTATCTTTTGTTGTTGACTAATAATAATCTGTATAGTGGACTACGATTAGTGGTAAGTATTTTTATAGCAGGGACTAGGAAGGGTACATATGTATATATTTTTTTTAAATCTTTGATATATTTTTAGGGACATTTAATGATTTATTAATTATGCAGATTATTTTTTTTTATTAAACCCTCTCGCTCTCTTACATCTTTATAACACACTATTTTAATACTGGAAGGCTATTACAATATTAACGATTTGAATACACAGGCATAATAATAATAATAATAAATAACAATATGATACGATCAACGTTTTATAATGTATCACTAATTTCAATTTTTTTCCACAGTAGTTTTTATAGATTTAAAAGAAAATAGGTACGTTATAATACACTTACTACTAATAATAATAATATGTAGAGATTTTTTTGTAAAGATTTTTGTCCACATTTTTTTTGTAGGATCTATGTAGCATATTATAATATAATATAACATTTTGTTTAAACCTAAATGTCCTCTTTTTCTTTAAATGCTCTCAGGAAATGAAATACTCGTATAATGTATATTACAGATGGAGAAGGTTCGGAATGTGAAGATATCCAATTAAGTCCCAAAAACGTAGGTTATAATTTTTCTTTCTTTGCAGGATGCACAGCATGGTGAAGAAAGCTCATTCACCGCGAGCTCAGTTTCCAATCTCGTCATCTACAACCAAAAGAAATGGAGGGTCAATGTTACACACACACCGACATACATTGTAGAGATTTTCTTTGCACATCTAATGAATGAGGATTAAAAGCTGGAGTCTTTGATCATCTTCCAATGTGAATTTTACAACGAAGCAATCCCGAATCCCGACCATCTCCCTCCCTGACAGACATAGGTAATGCTGTTGTAAACCTCTGGAGACCACTAACGGCATGCTCTCACTCAACTGCCAGACATAAGCTACTCGGGTCGGGATGTATGGAAAGGAAGGTTTTTTGGTTGGTTCGTGTTATTGATAACCCAAGTTGCGTCTTTTGAATTTACTCACCAAAACCATGTTTGTCGCTAGTAAAATAAGCTTCCTGAAGTGGCCCTAATAAAAAGCAATGGTGCATAATATGTCGCATTGACACTTGATCTCAGGGAAACAAGCATTAGCTCGGCGGACTTGCATCCTCTCGCTCTGACAAGATGATTTCGTGAAACGAAGCGTACTTTTGCAACACATGCAAACATCGGCGGAGAAATGGGGGAAAACGTGCTATTCAACTCACGACGACGACGACGACGACGTCTTAATCCAAGATAATTTAATGTAGACTCTGTATATACCTAAGAAAGAGCGGAAGGAGTAGGAGCAACCCAGCTAAAAAAAAAATTTCCGCTAGCCTTGCGTGGTGTGGTGGTGTGGGTGCAAGGCTAGCATCAAGTGGAATGAATTATATAATCAACATGATGATGATGATGATGATCTTTATCTGGGAAGGTTTCTCTTTAGACATGGTCGTCCATCCTTGTTGCTTAGAATAATAATCAAATTATTATGCATGATTTGCATTTAAGGGTTGACTCGCCTGACATCAACGCAAGACTTGTAGTGTCTAAAAAGCTGTGTGGCAGGCAACTGTAACCACAGAGTTGTCAGGGGAAGTAGTAGTACACCAAGTAGAAATTAAAAATATGGAAACCTTGGACTGGCTCTCTCTCTCTCTCTCTCTAAGCATTACTTATTCAAATGTTTTTCTCGGCTTTGATTACATACACCAGACCAGGATACAAGAACAAGAAACTGGCATTTTTTTCCCTAGAGAGGTCGATGGAGGGGACTATTATTTTGGTATGTATTTTTAGATGCACCAGAGGAAATGGTAGTGTTGTTGTTAGAAGGTCAGCGCATTACAATATCAACTTTTATCGCGCCTCGTGCCCTTTGGACAGCAGCAGAGCAGCAAACAAACGCACAGTGCATTTTTCTTAAATTGAATTGAAAGCCGTAATATCAAAATTCCATTTTATAACAACAATAGGGACAATGATGATGATAGGGAAAAGGAAATCAATACAATTTTATTATTGTCTGTGCTCATCTCCGCGTAGCTCGCCGCCGATACCTTTACCAAAATCAGAACTTGCTCCACACAACCACTTTAAATTCCGACATCGTATCAGATGCAGCTTGTATGTCCTGCTGGTCCGCTATCCCTTAGTCTACCCACATGAAGCTTTTTCCTACGCGCGCCGCCAGTCTAGTTAATTCTAAATGATTTATTTCACATTTTCTGAGCATATATCCCTGGCACACAAGGCAAATCATTAGGGAAAATATATAGATATCCATTCCCTTTGACATTTTCCCTATCAAATGACAAAAATATTGGCAGTAGTGTATCGTTCGTGAAACCCTACACTTTTTTCCATGCCAAAGCCAATTCCAACGCAAACATTGAGAATGTGTGCGGTGCGGTGGTGCATGTGTATACCCCGATGGCACTCAAAATTAATCCTGGAAGCTACCCCGCAGTTCACGAAAGCTTGGTTAACTAACACCAAAACCAGAAAAATAATGTCTATATTGATGTCGACGGACGACGTTGGGTGCATGTTCCAGCAGTAGTTGGAGCTGGAACTCCAACTGAAAATATGAATTATAAATGGGCATGTGTAGTCCCACGAAACAACCGTCTCCGCTGCTAATGATCGCCCAATGTAGCACATTACAAGATTAGTCCGCGCTACATGCATAACAAAAATCTTTATACCTCCACATGTCCACTTTCTTCTTGCACTCTTGCTGGCGTCACCAACTCGTGAGGAACTAGCCTATATACGGTGCATGACATCATCATCATCATTAACCTCCTCTCTCTCTCTCTCTCTCTCTCTCTCTCTCTCTTTCTCTATGTTTATTGTGCACACAACCAAGGCAAGGCCTGATTGCCATTTTACCAGGAAATGATTCCACGTGCAACACCACCACCAAAACTGGGAGGATGTAGGGTGCCCCTACAATAACTAGTTTAGACTGCGCCATCACCATCATCCTCCTCTCATCATTTACAACTACGACGTATTTACACTTCAGAGGAGTTGTAGTGGTGGTAGTATGGTGCTACTACGACGGTTAACGGCGGCATTTCAGCAGCAGTAGTAGTAGTACCACTACAGAAAAAAACTAATGAAGGCATTCTTTTCCGCCAAGTCTCTGGCGTTTCCCAGAGACTTCATTAAAAACCACCGCGACAAGGAGATATGAGAAAGTACGCCTTTGTCAGTTGGCTATGTGTGACCCCTCCAGGGAAAAAATATTATATCGTTTTAATACTCCACACACACACACACACCTACACACCTTGTCAATGCGTAGACAATAAATAAGTCATCATGTGTGAGTAGTTAGTAACGTCAGCCCGCCCCATTCCCAGGCAGCTACCTGTTTTGACATGAAACACTCCAATTCCGGGCTTCATTAATAACTCAAGGGTGCTCCAAACCTCGTTCAATTAATTAATAAATCTTGACGAGAATATTAGAATCAATTATGGGCTTATATACACTCAACTAGATGGAATGGCAAGGAATAAAGAAAGGCTTATACCTATTCGAACTGACTAACTACCAAATAATAGCAGTACCTTCCTTGCATGTGGCACACTTTGGCGACTTCCAAAAAATGACTATATTTAACTATAATATTTCGTGTGGCCATGCTGATGATGATGATGCTGATGACGTAATACAAAACTTCAAATAATTTATTTAGTCCGTTTTCAAGAAAATAGCGGAAAGGGTGCATTGGAGTGTAACTAAATTATGACATTCTTCTTTTTTTCTTCTAAACTTGCATTTCTCTGTGCTGTGCATTTTTGCCGTACATGCTGAATGTCACTTTCTCCGCTGTTTTTTTACCACTACTGCCAAATTCCCTCTTTAGTCGGGGGATGCATAAATGATACAGGAAAAGTGTACAAACAGGCAATAGTACAGGGGATTTTTTTGTGTGAAAATATCGTTCCATTAGGTTAATGCATCCAGTATACAAGCCAAAAAGTATGTGATGTAGTATGTTTAATATGTTATTTATGTACAGGGAGTACATCTATTTTCCCCCGGTTTTACACCACCACCACCACCGCTACAGATTATCCACTCAAACTTTTATTCCATTCCTTAAAAGAAGTAGTAATTCCATGGCAAATATTATTATTTCATTCCTGCATTCTTTCCTTCCTACTACTTCCCATACTGCCTACAACACAAATCATTGACAAAACTGGAGGCCTTCCCTTTTATACAATGCACTTTATAGTCTTGTAATATGCAACATACCATTAGCTATGCAAATGAAACTTTTTTTCTCCTTCCAGCAGCAGGATAGGGTAGAGTTGGAAAACAACGTGAAAGTTTGCGAGTACATCATACGAGTATGAGTCTGCATCAAAAGTATTATTATTATTTCTGATCTATACGCCACGTAGCGAGAGCTCGATTAGCTATAAGCGTCTTAATAGCCTGCCGCCCATGCAAAATGTGAGAGTTTAGACAAAAAAAAAATATATATATAATATTTTGGCATTCGGAAGCATTAACAAGGCAAGAGTGTAACAATGAGACATGGGTGAACCTTTAAGATTAACGACTGACAGGTCACGTCTCACACCAACTGTAACACGGCGAGGGAGGAAAAGAAAAGCCGTCTCCCGAATAGGAGTATATATATATATAGTGTTGTATGGTATATATACATATTTTGGAGAGGTACTCCAAGTTCACTACGAAGAAGAAAAGTTTGCAGCGACCAAGTATCATCATCATCATCCACGAGCAGCCCATATAGAAACTTTTTTTCCCCCGAAAGAATATGCATAACATAAATTTTCTTAATGACAACTCCCTACTTATTTTATCCGTTTGTACACACTGTACTACAACCTTTCTTTTAGCAGCCGTCGTCGTATCAGGAAAAGTTGTGCCAAAAAGGGGAAAGTAAGTAGGGGGACAAGTGACGTACACCCAGGGCAGCGGCAACCCCTTTTCCTCGTGTATGACACGCCATTCATTCCCTAAGACTGATTATAATGTGTTCTGGAAGTAGTTGCCATAATAATATGCATTTGCATGGAAATATATAAGGATAAATCTGAACTCTTAATTGAAAAATGGTTCGATTGCTTTCATTTAAATTAATTAGCTAAGCGGAATGACATTCTCACAGCTAGTTAGAGAGCTATTAAAAGGGAAAAGTGTTTGGTTGGAGTAAACAACACTGCACTGCTGTGGAGAAGCATTCCACCCAGGAACCATTACATCACACACTGCCAGCTCACTTCCACCGCCAGCGTTGTATTTTTGTACGCATATAAAACACCTATAAAACTGTTTTCGTGGAGAATGTGTTTGTAACTTTGTGAAGAGCACATACTTGTGTTTTTAGGGCATGCAATGAGCTACTGACCATTGTCGGCAGACCGCTTTCCCCACGCCTTATCCAATTTGTTCCACTGAGCTCTCTTCCCCCAGGAACCTTTAAGATTGCTCCATCCAGCATGGCCCGCAGCACGCTTTCCCCATGATCCTGTAAACAGCAGAAACATTTCATATATTATAATGCTCATCTCATCATATTCCGCTTCCGCTTTACCATTTCACTTGTACCACCACCACACCACCACCCCGTCACCTGAGCTCTTTCTTTGAATACTTTTCTCCGTTCGACAGCTGACTTACAGTGTAAACCTGTCTAGTCCAAGATATAGCCCGACATTTCCTTGTACTAGCAGACCGTCGGTGAAATTATCCTCCACTTTCACTCCCAGTGGTACCCTTACCCATTTTCATTTGATGAGAATGCAATTTCAGTGGATAAATTCGGTTGTCATGCATGACCGCTAGAGCTACCACCACCACCACCACCACACAGCCACAGGTTGCTCTATGCATTTATCACGGGTGTCCGCCATCCTCCCAATTTACCATTGACTCGGGGCCATATCACATCTTGTGACGTTTGAATACACATCTTTCATATTCTGTGGCAAGACACTCGGATAAAATGTCCCCAATCTCCTACTCAAACCTCCGCCGCTTTGAATACAAATGGAGAAAAAATAATGCTAATTTTGTAGTAAACTGAAAGCAAATAGAATAAGAAATGAAAAAAGTAACTAGAGAAAAGAGCAAGGTTCCATTGCATAATTGTATGATGGAGGAGCACACAATTGTTCCTGTCCGGAAGCCCACTCATCCCCGTCCAATTACTATACCACTTTCACTCACTCTCCCACAACGAATATAAAAGTTGGAGCATAAAATCTACATGGTTTTAACTTTTTAAAGGGAACAGGCCCACGTAGCTTCTTCAGATCCCTGGTGAGTCAGGAATCCAGGATAAAGAAATATTTTTGTCAGGAGGGATCCCCACGTTCGTGGGCTCGAGTCCTACGACCGTCATTCTTTCTTGTAGTTTTACTATCATTCGTCATCACAGTCAGTGTATATAAACGCAATTTACTTGCCCACGTTCGTTTCTACCCGACTACACCATGTGGCTCTCTACTACGTCTGCTTTTACTCTGATCTAATTAAATTTACCCTTCCTAATTAAAGCGTGGAACTGGTCCAGTTACACTGACCTTTTTAGGTGACACCTCTCTCTCGTCACTACATTTTTCTATATATCAACATTGACACCTCCAAAGGCTTTGTACTAGACTACACTACCACCACACAATACAACCCCTTTGGGGTAGCGAGCCACCACTATTTTTGGCGAACAGTAGGAGGGTGCAATAATAGTAGCGGAGTCCAAAATTCCTAATCCCTCTCAACGCCAACTCTCTAACAACCTACTCAACACAAGTAATTTTGCCTCTAGTGATCCTAGTAAAAAAAACTATTCCTTTTTTAGAAGCTTAGGCATCTTGTCGCGAGAAGTCAAAGCCCTCCCATCCCACTAAATATTCATTAGTGAGAGAAGTACCAAGTGCTATTTCCGGCACATCTAAAGATTTTCCATTTTTTGCGGAGCGCACATGCATCAACCAACACATGTCATCCGCGAGAGCCTTTCCTGACAGAATTAGCATTTTGGCTTTAATGACTACCCTTGTTTGTCGTGACGTCCTGGCAGGCAAAAGACACAGACACACAAAAAAATCCATGAATGAACGCTATCTCCCTTCTCCTTTTGTACATTTTTCATTATTGTGTTTGCATTACATTTTTTTTCACAAACACCTTCTCCCCTCCCGTTGTTTTTATCAGTGGGACAGAAATCTTCTACAGCTTTTCACAGGAAAACCGAATATTTTATTGTACGTCGCAGCGTTTTTTCTTTTTGGCAAGACCAGGGATTACACAATGGGGAATCGGCTGGAGAAACCAGAAAAAAGCTACCTGGATTGCGTACCTGAGTCTCAAAAGACTAGCTTCTAGCTTAATGCACCCGCCGCCGTAATTTCGGTTATAGAATGCTAGGCATGTACACGACGAATACCTGCAGATATGCAGATTTAGGAAAAATGCAGAGAATATATACATAGCATCACTCAAAAGCACACATCTTTCCTCTCGGCAGCTCCCATATAGTCAGAGGCCACACAAGGAAAAACTGTTTCTACAACCAGCTAAAAACCATCTCTTCGACATTTCTAAAAGAGCAAAAAGCCGGATCTCTTAGCAGTCCGCTAGGAATAGGATTTAGGAATAAAAAGAGGATATATTTTAATACTGTATCACTGTGTCTTTATCCTTCTTATTCCTAGGTATTCTTACTCTCGTCGTACAAAATCTACAAAACACTCGTATCATGAGTCAGCAGCAGCAGAGCTTTTCTAAACGAAAATCGCAAGATACCCATCACTACTCACTCACCATATTTGGACAACTTATGGTTCATTTCCTACCTTCCCTTCTCATCATCTCCAAGTGTGTCTGCGTTGGTTGGGCTAATAACTACGGGATAATTTTGTTGACATAATACAACTTTCTCTCAAATTTTCAACCCACCCACCCTTTGTGTCCATAAAACCGAACCGAACATTATGCTTTCCAAAAAGAATTTTTTGTTCGTTCTCTATAACATTAATTTCCCTTTTCCCCCTTAGCGTCAGCACAAAACACAATACAATACGCACATTCATCATAAAAAAACGGACGGAGACTCAAAATGAGAAATATTTGCCCAGAGGGAGAAATTCTTTTGGTGAGGGTTTTTTCTTCTTTTTATTGAAACTGGGGGGTTTCCCCTGCTATTACATTTGTACACGTATGTTTTTTTGTGATTTGGGTGGTGGTTGGTGCGCCCAAGTGGATACTGAACCACTTGAATCATCCTCAAGCGGTCTCCTCTTTTGTGCCTGCTGCTTCACTGAGCAGGGCAATATTGCAATGGTGAAAGTGATGAAGGTGGTGGTAGGTAGATGGTATATATATTATATAGTATTTTTTTGCCCCCTTTATTGTAAACTTACCTTGAAGATTCGACCACTTTGGTCTCTTGTCCATTCCTTGTCCGTAGAAAGCCTCATCGGACTCATTGCTCGGCTCAGGTTGCACGTCCAAGGAAGAGCCCCGCTTTCCCCAGGCTGCACTTAGTCGATCCCAATTTCTTCTTTTACCCCATGCCTTCTGTGTTCCAAGGTGAATTGTGTTTTGGAATCAATTGGGAAACGGGAGAGAGTTACAAACAAACAAGCGGAGCACACAAAAACATGTAATCAGTTTCAATTCTTCTTTCATTATTACTCTACAACACACAAGACATTACATTTCATTTCACAAAAAAATCCGTTCTATGGACGACATCTGTTTTGGTCAAGGAGGAGGTGAGCAAGCGGAAAAAATAATAACTGGGAATCATTATTTCATAAGGGAATGGCTTATTTTATTTTTGAGGGTCCACACGGGCGGCCCTTGTTCTTATATATATATATATATAGATTTCTCCGTGTAATGGGATAAAAATCAAAAAGGTGGAATCCCTCAAGAGGTAAAAAAGGAAGAGAAATCGCTCCCAGTTTTTTTTTTTTTTTTTTTTTTACAAAACGTGAGATGAGTACTTTAAATTGTTTATCCGAAATTCGGGAGGTGGAAAAAATGATAACCTTTACAAGACACGTAGTACACTCCACCTGAAGGATATGCTACATGAACGGGTTTCTTTTCTTTCGCAAGTATAAGTCCCCTGACAAATTGATTTGGAAGGGAGATCTGATTGGGTCGAATCCAAGTGGAGGGATATATTATCCAAAGGTATTTTTTGTGTGGGAGGGAGGTGAGCTAGCATAACATGATTAATTTTCTTGCCCTCTAAACTACTCTTTAATAGTCAGGGCATTCGAGAGAAATCTCAAGAAGGCGATATCAACTATTTACATCTCCCCACGTACCAAGAAACTTGTTCCTAATTTTGGACGCAAAGTCAAGTAGGGAAATTCCACGTTACGCCACAGGTTTTTCTTTAAAAACAAAACAAGGGAAAACAAAGGCTACATACTACTACGTAT
Organism: Dicranocentrus wangi; assembly: GCA_036850665.1. Lineage (NCBI taxonomy): Eukaryota > Metazoa > Arthropoda > Collembola > Entomobryomorpha > Entomobryidae > Dicranocentrus > Dicranocentrus wangi. The sequence continues at coordinate 11,357 of JAANSN010000395.1, read as the reverse complement.
TTCGTTGGTTAGGTTGGACGTCATGCGTCAGAAGAAATTAATGATGTTGGAGTATCACATTTCCTTTCAAAATTACGCTCATCTCTCTCTCTCTCTCTCCAAAAATGGGAGTTAAGTATAAAGTAGAAAAAGCGGCGACTAAAAAGTATAAAGCTTGAGAGATAAATCAGACTCGTGTGAGCTGAATGAAAGGGTAGTTGCCCGTTTTAGGGCAACAGGGCATTTTGAGATTCTGTTGGAAGCTAAAAGGGTTCAGGATGGAGGAGCAGGTTTTTAAGAAGAGGAGTTTGAAAGGAAAGTGGGATACGATCTAAATCCTTTTCGTATTCTATATATATATTATGTATCTCTCTACTTTTCTTTCTTTGAACTTCATTTTCATTTGAGGTGAAATAGGGCAGCACACAATTCATTTGATAATTTTACCTGCATATCCACCCAAGCTCGCTTTCCCCATGCAGCTCCAAGGTTTTTCCAGGCTCGCTTGCTCACATTGTCACTACTTGTGCTTCCTGGGTCTTCATCCGTTGTGGAATCTTTCAGTTCTTGTGAGGAAACGGCAGACGCCGAAATAACTACGACGAGAAGGGAGGAGAGGACGAGGAGGAGACAACAGCAATTAAGATAGTTCATGATGATTTCTGCTCTGTGAAGTAGAGTGATGATGAGGTAGGGAAAAAATGGGCGAAATTTGGTGACGGAAGGCTTGAAAGAAGAAAAAAATACTTCTATCCGGGATTTTTTTTTCTCCTCTTCTTCTTCTTCTTCTTCTAGACTTTAGAACTGGCTTCCAGTGACACTTATGCAATCTTCGGCAAGATAAGGATGATAATTGAGGAGGAAAGTGCAGCGAGCAACTAGTATAAAAAGAATGGATGATTTAGTAGAGAAAAGTCCGTTTGACAGGATTTACGTTAGAAACAAGCCCCATTCAAGGTGAAATTACTGTGATTACTATCTCTCTCTTTATTTACGTCATTACTAGAATATTATTAAATGTTAAAGAAGTTATTAAAAAAATAAATTTTTTTTTACAATTCCCTGAGTCTGTGGTTTTTTCATTGAAATACGCCAGACATTTGCGATTCTGAATGATGATTTTGACAAAAGTTTTAATGCATATTGTGCAACGGAAATACTAATATTCTGGAGTTGCCCTCCTCTCCCTCCGATAGTTGATATAATACAATAAGCAGTTTAGCCTTTTTTGTATGCCGGGTAACGATTTCCTATTACAATATTATTTTTGTTATAGTTTTTTACAGCTTCGTCGGAGTCTACATAATTTTGGGGATTTCCAGCTAAAAACGTCCTTTGGTTGAATATGAAAACGACGGGGGGAAAGTTTTTCTAGAGTTTGGCTGTGAATTAATGAGCGGTTTTTACTCCCGTTCCAATTCTTACAAGCATTTTGTGCAGGAACACGTTACAATTTTAATGTAGCTATTTTTTAGAAGTGAACCCCGCAAAGTGCTGGCGAGGAAAGTTGAAAGATAAAAAGTGATACTTTGGTTCAACAAGGAACCAAATTATTTTTTTCCCTCCTACCTTCTCCCATTTTTGAATCGTAATCATAAAGATAAATTCCCGATTATCACGATGGAATAATATGTTCCTCAATCAGAGTTATACAGTCTGATTGTGTGAGAGAGAAAGAGAGAATTCTACTTTTTGGGGAAATAGAACCGAGTGAGTAGCAACAATTATTCGGTTGAGGAATTTCACGGAATCAGCTCGGGATTGATGCTGAATGAATCCCATTCCAGCCTTACTAATATTTGTTCTAGTTTTGATAAAGATGAGAGGTGGTAATGCGTCACCACTGGAAAAAAAACTTTTTTTATTCACCCACATGATATCCTTGATTCATTTTGTGACATGTCTTTAAAAAAAATCTGATACTTGAGAAATGGGAATTACGCTAATTATCATAAACCGAAAAAATGGTATGAAAACCTTTAACAACTTCCGTGTTGCCAAACATTGTTTTTTTTGAACAGTCAGCATTTTTTTTTCTCTCTCTCTCTCTCTATGTAATTCTATTTGGATAGCTGTGGCTGGAGGAATTTATACGGGAAAACGTGAGAAGTTACAAGTTTGAGCCGACGAGGGCCAGTATTTGTTATGACTTCATTTCTATCATTCGGGCTCGCATTGTTCGTAAAATTTGATGGTGCCCACATTACATTCATGGAAAATATCTTCTATCAAGCAGAAACACACTTTGGAAACTTGTATAATATTATACCTTTTGTGTCCTACCACCACCGCGACCGCGATGCATTCAGCAGCACGTAATAGTGCATCAACATAACATCGGCACACCGGGACAAAAACAATATCGATTTTCACAGTTTACAAGTTTGTTTGTTTCTGAAATCACATTTGTAACTGTAATTATCTCAAAAAGGAAAGTCACGCCATCGACATCTTGGACGGTACGGACGGAAATAATGTAACAACGACTTTTCTTGTTGTTCGGCAAGTTTTCTTCCGCAAAATAATTACGAGACGCCACTAGCACCATTACAGCAATGGGTAGTATTAATAGAACCCTATATCCTCACACAATGCATGTACCAGTTTCCAATTTTCCTGATTGAATTTACTGGGTTACTCATTCAGTGTCCATTTACAATTGACCACGGCTCGGCTGCAAGCCCACCATTTACTAATTTATTTTGAATGAATGGAGAATAATTCTGGTGGGAACTGCACCTCCGCTACCACCACAAACACCACCACCACCACCACCACTACCATCAGACGAAAACAGATCATCTGAAATTGAAAGCTGTCATAGTCTCAATGAAAGTACGCGTACGTCACGAATTTATGAATTATTCTTGCTCTATGGATTTCCTCGCGTGTATGCTGCTGCTGCCCTCATACTACTTCATGCATAATTTCACTTTTCGCCTGGTCATATAACCCTCTCTCCCTATCATAACACAAGTATAACTTATCGGGTTTTGTTAACTCCGTAATGAGACACCCACCGCGATCCACGATACAACCAATGCTTCAAAGTCATTAGCTATCTATCCTTGTTTCAATTCTGGCGGAACTGCATAATTAGTGAACGATGAGAGTCAGGGAAAGTGAACCTCGGTTGTGTTAACGAAGCTGGTTGGAGGGGGGAAAATGCCCAATCCTCTTTTTTTCTTGCATTTTTTCATAATGTATTAGTATTAACTATTCTGTGAGTCAACACTTAAACATCTCTTCCCTCTGGCACGCGAAAGCAGGGCTACGTGATGATTGACGATGACATTTCTGGAGACCTGCCTGCTTGCCACTCTCCGTTTGGGGAAAACGGAGCCAGCACAACCAACCCAACCTTTTTATGCACCACAAGCCTCACTCTCTCTTGTTTACAATCCCGATAAAACCGTTAAGAAAAACTGTTTCATTATGCTGGCATTATATGTTATGTTATGAACTTGAACGAGGAGGGTGCACTACCCACCTCACCTTCCAATATCACCACAACACAATAACTTTTTAGCCCTGTCGCCGTCGTCGTTTCCCTAACATGCAAGGTCTGAATGAACCGGGAGAACACTGTAATTCACTCTATTTTCCAGGATTTTATAATACCACCTTTTGTACTACTTAATTTAAATATTACTACTACTGGCGTCCTCATCACCACCATCTAATTTTCTCCGGTGTGGGTACGTACGCTAGTCGTCGTCCCAATGTCCACCACTCAATTTTTGTGTAATGTAATACAGCATTAGAGGCATTTGCTTAGCCTGCTGGGAATGGCGGATCCCATGGAAACTAGAGTTTCATATATACTTAGTAATCATATAACCCGGCATTCACAGGCAGCTTCTGCAGTAAATCCCACTTTTAATACCTAGAAGCTCCCGGTGCGTGTGCAAAACGTATGCAGGTGAACAAATACAATTATACGATTTACTCCTACAACTCATTTTGGAGCATGGAATTTCAGTTATGCAAAGCACTATACTTTTACCGTCCTTTTTCACAAGGTTGCATAGGAGGCTTCCACAACACACGACATGAACAAAACAAAAAATTGCAAAAAAATTATGGGCAAGGATTTTAAGAAAAAATTTTCCCTTTGGGTGGCTGAAATGATGCCAACAGTTAGACTAGCAGGAGGAATAGGTGTGGGTAGAGAGGAGGACCACACGCCACAATTTGTCGGCGACTCTTTTCCTGTATTTCAATACTTTTTTGTCAGCAGAAACCCAGTAACCTAGTCTTTTATTGTTCTGTCCATCTGTCCTCCATTTCAATTTACGTTGTCGTATGTACTACTCCAAAAATTTATATGGTTGGTTCGGCATGGTGGGACACAAAATGACGGCATTTTGTTGCTCACGGCGGCGGCATTTCCGCTAAATTACTGTCGTACAATTGCAATATAGGCATAACTGACGACTTGAGAAAAATTGAAAGGCTTTGTTGTGTATTCTCAAATGAAATGGAATATTTAAACAAGAAGCCTCCAGATATTTTTGCAAAATTTCTTTTTAAATGCGCATCCGATTTTTTTTTCTGTTTAGTTTTCTTGCTAGAAAAAAAAGAAAAGAAATGCGCTCCTTCCTCTTCGTAATATATTATCCTCGTTTGTTTCAACTCCTTCTTTTTTTTGAATGATTGAGCTCCTTTTCAGCAAAATTAGAGCTTCCAATTAAATGTGTATTTCTTAAATTTAATTAACGTTTTGCATTGGGAGTGTCACTTTTGATTCATTTGCATTTCTGGACGTGCTGGCCCTCTGCCTCATGCATTTTTTAATTAAATCGGATACGCTATCTTTACAATGCAGAAATCCTCCTCCTCCTCAAACCCAAATTCCCTGACTTTGCACGGCGATCGAATGGAGCAACCTCATTGTATGAATAACATCCTCTCTGTTTGCATAATTTAGATCCATGGATTTGATCGAAAATCCTGTCCAATTCGTTTACTCGCGCGTACCACCCGAAATCGATAGCAGCAGTCCAGATTAAATAATTAATTCTACAGGATAAACGGGTGCTATTATTCACACGCTACTTACGAAAACGCTAAACACACAAATGTCCTCAACGTGAGGGAGGGCCCAAATTGGAGCCGCTGAGAATTCAAATAACCTATGTTTGAGCACACCAAAGCTGGGTTTTTCATTTCAAGGATGATTTTCAACGTCATCACCTCAAAATGGTACGTACTTGACTTTCACACCGTCACAAAGTGACATTTTACCATTTTTGTAGCTTTCCTCCGCCTCCAATGACATTCCTTAACTCAAGTGTGTACTACTCCAATTTCCAGCCAAATAATTTCTCTTTTTATCGTCGACAGCAATTAAAACAAGGAGGAATGCTCTTTCGCCCCCACATCATCAGTCAGTCACAATACCCCTTTCAAATAAAAAAGACGCTGCCGACAGCAGCGACTGGGAAAAGGGTCACTGTAACTGTAAGCCTCCATACTTTTATCACGAGTTCTATAATTAGTCTCTGTCTCATGTCAACCCAGAGAGGTCTTTTGTTTAAACTTTTATTTTGGGATCCCAACCCCCCATCATCATCATCATCATCATCATCGTGCATGCAATATCTCTAATCTTGTACAGGAATATTCCCAATCCCTCTTTATTTTCTTGTATAATGTCATCTTGCACATATATTCAACATCCTCTGACTGACGTGTAATGAACAACGATACAACAAATACACATTGTATCAATAATATTATCTCCGCTCAGTGAAATTAATTAACTGTGTTGTAAGTTGTAACTACATCTCTGGTTATGTCACTACTACTGAATTCTATTTACTGCGTTCCCTCACTCCCTCCACCACCATCGCCAAACTCCCATTTTTGGGACTAGTTGTACTACAACTGTATCACGTTTTAAGAGGAATTAGTAAATGGAGGGAGACAGTGGAGTGAGAGAGTGCTTGTGACTAATAGTCCTGAAAATTTATGGATTTCTTGACCTGAAAGATGTCTCCAAACCATATGCCTTTGTCCTATTTGCGTCTAGCTTTCTAAACCAAAACCAGTGTCGTCGTCGTCGTCGTCGTCGTCGTGGTTGTAGTACATACAGCTCTCCATTTTACAACTCCCTAATTCATTATATCCTTTCTGGTATTTGGAATGGAGAAGTACGTATACACACAACACGAGGCAAGCAAAAGTGCCTTTGCGGCCTAAAACACACAGAGGGCAAGAGGGATCTCGATTCTGCTGGAATTGTTTTAAATAATCATTTTGAAGGAGGGAGGGGAAACTTGTATGAAAGGCATTTATGTAACAGTAAGTTTCTCAAATCAAGGGAAAGTAACTATATACTTACTACTGCGTGAGAAAGGAATAAAACTTGCGGAAGGGATATTTTCAGGATGACTAAGACTTTAAGTGCATTTTCCGCTCTTGCATGGATAATATCCATCTGAATTAAATGTCATATGTATTACAAATGTTTGCAAGTTTTCCCAAAAAACTTTCCTCGCTCCCGTTATGCTACTGGCTGGCTAGGCAAATGAATCCAAGGAGAAAAGGACGGACGGACGAACCTGTGTGCTTCAACTTCTACTTTTTCCCAGAGAGTATCAGCGGCGATGGAAGAACGTGAAATTTGTCATTTGGGACTGTCTACCCGTACAATTTCACTTTGTCTTTTTCCCCTGTCCCGGCCCTACACTAATCCATTCTCAGAAACTTTTTAAAAAATGAATTCTTTTTTTTACCTTTATGATTTTGCCCCCGAGACATTTGGAGACCAAGTGGAGGAGGGTTTTGGTGCAAGTGAACTTGAAAATTAGCAAATGGGCCAGGACCAGGACTACATGCAAAGTACACATCGGTATAGGCTTATACGTGTTTGGAAGTAGTATTGTAACGGAGAAAATGTTTGTTTTTAGATTTGCACACAACCATTTTGCGGGTTTCTTGTTGGTCTTTCAAAATGCATAATACCCTCACGCCCCAAATGTCCGGCTCAAAGTGAATCTTACAGAGAGTTTCAAAGTTGCTGCAAACTAATTTCATTTCCCTATCCTTCATGATTCATGTGATTTCTCGCCAAGCTGAATTCCAGATTTTCCGTCTTTGCATATACGAGAGTTACTTACTTAGCTTTGGAATTTTGCCTAATGTTTTTCAGACTGATTTCTAATCGTTTTTACGCAACTATTTTCCTCTCGCTCTGGTGGGTAGATTGAATGGAACGAGGCATAATTGGATTCTGATGGAAATTAAAATAAATGTCAACACCAGCACGACATATGTACTACAGCACACACACACACAAGCAGAGAGATAGAGGAATTGGAACCCTAACCGTAATAAAAAAACGGTGTAGAGGTCTCAGAGCAAAATGCGAGAAATGTACACACAAGGGAAGGCAACTTAGCCTTTCACATGCCACATCATGCCTTTCTCTCCACACGACCATTCCAGAAAAGTGTAAGAAAAGAAAGTGACAAAAAAAAGAAGTTGTTCGGCTTACCTGATAAACACGTTCAGTTGGAGCAACCAGCAGCTGTCTCCTTTCTCTCCAGGAACATGGACTACTAGTGATTGAAATGGGTGTAGTTGGATGGAGCTCTCTCTTTGGGTGTGCGTGTAAGAGGACCACCCTCCTTGACTTTTTTTTTTAAATAAATGACTATATTTTTATTTCCTCTGGGGAAAAATAACACTCTCCTCGCTCTGGCTGCGACTGTAATGTGTCCGATAGGAAACTTACGTCAACACTGACTGAACGTGAGTGAGGGTGAGTTTGCTTTTTTGGTTTTCAGTCAGAGAGTGTGTCAAGTCACGTCAGGAGAAATGCAAAACGGGTCATTCCCTGCTCTAAAGTGATGTATTATAATATAATTATTACGTTTATTGCTCTTGAATAAATTATTAGTTCAAAAAAGTTAAGTTGCTAGATGTGTGTGTAGCTATGGCTTTTTTCTTAGCAGGACCCAGCTTTACTTTACTCTCTTTTACTGGCTCTGTAATGAGTTTCTTCACGCAAACCCTGTTTTTTTTTCTCTCTCTCTCTCTCTAGCAAATGCAACTCCAGCTAAGTAGACTTTTCTTTTAAAAAAAAAACTGAATCACGGAAGCTTTCGATTTATAAATCTCTCGGAATAACAAGGTGTGATGAAAATGTTTCCTCCTGCTGCACCCTCGTTTAATTCCAACAGGTTGTTTTCTCAAAAATGTTGTGTGCTTATGGAAAATGTATATAAAATACCTGGAATGTCTCTTGCTATGAAAACATTGTAGAAAATTTAATGCCACTCAAATTTTCTTCACTTTGAAGGCTTTAATTTTCTTTTGTTTCTTTTTGGCAAAATATATGCGGTTAGTGTTGAAGGCTCTGTAGTATTATGGTAATTTATAAGAACCTGACCCGCTTTTTCTAGGCTAACAATTGAAAATAAAGATGGGAATTTGTAAGGAAATTGAAACACAGACTGGTAAGAAGAGTGAAACTGGTATGTAAAAATTGGTAAAATATATGATGATGCTACTTTATTCCCACTACCGTTTTTTCCTTGCTACTCTTTTGTGGAGCTATCAAGTCGAGGTTGTACTGCGGAAGGAGCTCAACGGCGGAATGAGAGGAACTGCTTGGGCGAGAGGAAAAGTTGTTCCCTTTGTACACCAGCTTTATTTCGGGAGTCCGCATTTAAACTCTTATATATATGGGGCGGCCAATAATTCCAGCAACTACTTGGTCTGCAGGCGAGTTGGTATTACTACTATTACTACGCTTTCCTGCCTCCGTCCAACAAACAGGAGCTCCTCCAATGGTGGTGGTACACTAGTAGTAGTGCTGACCGACAAAATAAAGAAAAGAAAAAGTGTGTCTACACCACTTTAGATGGAATAATATAGGGGAGTTTTTTTTTCGGGAGAGAGAAAGCAAGCTCGAGAGAGAGATTTCAATCCAAACCCTTTCACTCTGTGATTATTCAGCATTGTACCTTTGATTGCGGCGGCGGTGGGGATGTGTGTCTACCATGAAGTAGTAGTTGGCCGTTTTGGGGTATATCAGTAGTTTTGTATATAAGCTGGAGGGTAGGAAGGAGAACATGCCGTGGTTCTAGATTCCTCGCAAGCAATCCGCTCTCGCCCACGAGTTTAGAAAAAGTGATTCCATCATCAGAAAAAAAAATATTATGGCCCGTTGAATTGGAATGGAGTATTGCTCTTATGACGACTTTGTCCTGGTTGGTGGTACAGCAGCCACCCTGCGCTCCTCTCCAAGTATCCCTTGCAAAATTTATTTTGAGGCAAGAATGAATGCAGTTGGGCCTAGACAAATAATAATATCGGAAATGTCGTCATCGCGATAGTACTGCTCGTACTTTAGCCTTACGTAATGCTAGCACACGTGTGTGCATACACCTACCACTATCCCAAGTACGAACTCCGAATCAGTTATGAAAATGTGGTTTGTCTTGATTTGCTCATCTTGGATGATGATGATGATGATGATGATTGATGCTCGTTTCCAGAATTGTACGTGGGCTAGTTCGTTCTTTTAATTCATTCCAGGTTTCCCCCCGAAAGTTCTGGAATACGCTACTCAACCCACTCCTCACATCAGTCGATTCGTCATTGAAAGGGGATTAACTTGAAGAGCATTGAGATTAAGCGGGTGTTTGCTATGTATCCGTATCCATCATGTGATGGCTAATTAAATAGTTAAATAGCACGGCTATTATGTATCGGTGCGAATCCAGTAGGTAGAAATAGAGTAGCCATGCAGACTAGCGATAAGTCTTCAAACTCCGTTTAAATTGAACAACTTCAAAAATAGCATAGATTTTGCTACTTTTGGATAAAGTGCAAATTACAAGGAGTGGGCTTATAGCTTGAAGTTAAACAAATAGACTAATTGTGTTTAGAAGAGTTCTACAAAACAATTATGTAGGTATTATTAAGCGGATTTGGATTTTCAGAAAACTCTATATTGTAGAACGTTTATCAGGCATTTTTTTAAAAAAAAATTGTTTAATCCTCTCAACGTTTTAGTTCAATTAATGGCAGTGGTCTGTCTTTTCGCCAGGGAAATGTACGAGTTTTCATGTTGAAAGGAAACTTTTCTTGTTCACCCTGTCTAAAATGTTGGATGTCATTCTCAGGATGCCACTCTCTCTCTCTCTCTCTCTCAAACTTTTTTTTTCTTTTTCTCCGTATCCGACAAACTTGCATGATTTAAGCATGAACACAGGTTATGTTCCTTGTTTACATGCCAACGTTACAAAAAACTGCATATACGAATTAATTATTTTCAATTTTCCATGTAAACAGCCACTGCCACTATGATGATTTATAATTGAAACAATGGAAAGTGGCAAGTTTTTAACTCAATAATTCATTTGCCATTAAACGTTCATGTACCTAAATCAGTTTATATAGGATGTGATATATGTTATAGTTTATTTTGCTGGAAAAGTCTTTCACCAGCTTTCCTAATATTGGCACGCTTGATCCTTAGGATTTCAAGAAATCATTAATACGGCACTGCATGGTATTAGCGAAAGAGAATTAGCTTTTCTCGTAAATAAGTAAGTTGTCCTGCTTGTCCAATTTCAACTAATTTCGATGTATACAGTGTATAGAAAATAGGGTCAAAAATACTCCAGAATTTACCCTCCTCCTAAATATGGCATTTGAAGCATTCCTCCTTTTGTCACAACCATTGCAATATACACTTGCAATAGACCTGCATAAACGATTTGTTGTTGATGTTCACCTTTTATCATTTTGTAAAGGAAGGGTACATGCATGCCTCCATAAACCCGACGAGGTCCGTCATGCATGGCTCGAACCCATAAAAGGAGCAGAGTTGCATACCACTTTGACAAATTTCGGCAAGGTACACACAAGGATAACAGCCGCCCGCCACAATGCCACGATAAGATTGTACGAAAATGTCATTATCAAAATGAAATGAACGGGTAAGAATGACTCTTCCTGAAAACTCATTAGTTGTCCTGAAACCCAATGGCTTTCGTTACCGGAAGTTTAAATTCTAGGGATTTTTTTTCACATTCAGAAAATCAACTCGTATTTGAATTTGTATGAAGTTTGATTGTGAAGCTGGAGCCACTCGCGTGGAGAGTTTGGTAATATATGGTAAAATCCCAATGATTTTCCGGAAATTCAATAACTTTTCTTGAGAATTTTTTCAGAAGAAGCAAAAAATATAGTCAAATAAAAGCTGGCTAATCACTCTATTGACAAAGATTGGGGTGCGCTGTTGCGCATCGTCATCAAAGCATTAAATTAGGGAAAATCACCTTGTACGAGGACACCACTTAACCTTGAACGCAACCATAATCAGCTAATTTCTCGTGAACAGCGCCCCCCCCCCGACG
>JAANSN010000394.1:0-61983 GCA_036850665.1 Dicranocentrus wangi | reverse complement strand
ACAAATGTTCATTAACATTAGACACTTTTCAAAAGGTGAAACTGATGACCTGTTTTTGATGAGGGTTAGCTCAACGGACGGTTGAAAACAAAGGAATTTCAATAACGTAATTGGGCTTTGCCTTTTATTTATATAGATGCTTTTGCTTACTTTCCGTATGAGTGCAAGCAAACGCATGTCTCACAGTATAACCCATGCTAATCCTTAATTTAAATTGGGTGGCGTCAAAGTCGACCTGTCACACACAACACGCTAGAAAGTCTAAATCGGGGCTGGAGAGGTTGAGTTGGATGCTGGGGAGCGCTAGCCGTATCATCAATCATCATCATCATCATCATCATATCAGCAATCCCACGTTCATCATATCGACTCGAGTCAAGAAGAAACGAACAGAGAGAAGAGAACAGAACACAGCTGCACAGCTAGGAGGATAATAATAATGCATTGAATGCAATGCCAAATGCCAATGCATTAGTTGGATGCAGAGGAGGATTCAGCCCTTTTTTGCCGCCTCAAGTTAGTCCTTTTGTGGGAAAGTTGGACAAGTTGGGAGTCATGATTTCAGTCGATTCCTCGATGCTCATGCTCGCTGCTGCTGCATGCTGCAGCAGCAGCAGCACCACAAATCACAACAACGTTGAGCCGAGCGAGTGTGTGTGGAGTGTGGAGTGGAGTCAGTCAAGTCGAGTGAGTTTTTGTTTTGTTTTGTTTTGTTGTGGTTGTGTGGTGGCTGGCTGGTGGCAGAAGCAACGTGTGTGTTCTTCTCTGGAAGTACTTACTTACTTGTTACGAGTTTAGTTGATCTCTGTCATCTGTGAACTTGATTAGTTTTTTGTTTGTATTGGTGTGTCTCTGTGTGCTACCTGGCCTGGAACCTGCTGTTCTAATCTAATAGTGAATGGTTCTTTGTCCCCGTCCTCCTCCGTGGGTTTAGTTTGCTGAAAGTTTGCCATTTGAAGGAAGAAGGAACCGATTGACCAACGTCAGGTAACATCCTTGTTAAACTACTTTGTAATACTTGTTAAACATGTGAGAAATATATGTCAATTATTGTGTCTGTAAAGTAAGCATTCAAGTTCGAGAAACACGGACAATCATCAGAGAGTGATGATTGGTATCAGGTGAAGGTGGATGGTGGGGTGGATTTTGAGTCCTTGATTTCAGTGACTTTTGAGCAATTTATTTCAAATTGGTAATTACCATTAGAACCTACTAACATGTAGTTTAAAGATATTTATTACGACGAATACTAAATAGTTGCCTACCCCTTCACCCTTTGTAGGCGAAGCCCCGGAGGGCTCTAAAAATGCACTATCCATAATAGCTAATTCCCGAGCCCGACACGTACCGATTTTTGAGTTAGTGGTGACAACTTCAGCACTCTGCTTTACATAAAGCCCAAAACCACTCGATTCCTCTTGCCCATGGGACATGAGAGCTTTCTTCAATTTTGGCAAAGAGGTTGGAATTGTTTTTTTTTTTTCACACAAACCTGCACCCCGACCCCCGACTTTTCTCTCTGCTTGGCATACTTGGGTGTCGGTTTCTTTGTGTACGGGAACCATGACTGGTCACTGGATGACCTGTTTGTTTTTGTAATTGGCTGATTTAGTAGCCTGAAATCTCGTGATCATACTGTATGTAGTGCCTCGTTGTTTAATTTGCTTTTATTTGATGATTGATATTGATACTATTGACTATTAGATCCTACTAGAAAACCTGCTTTTGTGACAATGTCTGGAAGGGGTAGGGGAAGAGGATGGCGACGGGACAAGGTCCCTGAGGCTGCATTGGGCCCATCTTCGGAACATAAACCGGCTCTGCCGCGATTGATGGTTGCTGGGAAGGAATTGGACTATAATTTTGATAGAGAAATTGCGTACTGCGTAAGTCACATTCACATTTTAAGAAAATACTAATCCTGTAAATCTCATTTCACACTCATGTGCACACTCTCCGTCACTAATTACCCGTAAATGCATTAGATTCAAGGTGCAGATACTTCAAAAAGTGTTGAATCCTTTGAGGAACTTGGACTTGACAGACAGATTTTGGAAAACATTGTCAACGCTGGAATGAAGCAGCCAACTCCGATTCAGCGCCACGGACTGCCACATATGCTAGCAGGGATGGATGTCATGTGCTGTTCTCATACTGGATCTGGAAAAACAGTCGCTTATGTGCTGTCGCTACTTGATCGGATTAAAAAGGACTACATCAAGGAGACTGCAAATATGGCTTGGCAAAATCGGGGCTCAAAAAAGGTGGGGACTCGTAAAAGTGGACGGACTTCGTATCCTAGAGGTCTGGTGTTGGTGCCCACTAGAGAATTGGCTGAGCAGATCCAGAATGAAGTCAACACGTTTGGAGCTAGAGTGTCGATAACAGGAACAGCAGTATATGGAGGGGATTCAATAGGGCATGAACTAAAAGTTTTAAGGGTACGTACACTACACACTACACTATTTAAACTTTCGACAAATATCCTTTCGCTTTCGTGATATAATATGGAATGTTTACAGTCTAAGGCTTTTTTATGAAAAAAAAAATAGATGGGAAGAACGGACATACTTGTTGCTACTCCTGGTCGTTTGATGCACCTTCTCACGGATTTTGATGTCTTATCACTTGACCTGATCGATTATTTGGTGATAGATGAGGCTGATGAAATGTTTGATTTGGGATTCTTCCCTCAAATAAGCGAGATTGTAAAGAAGTACTTAATACCAAAGGTAAATTATAGATTATCTCTTTCTTTTCTGGTCTCTGGCCTGGTTCCTCGTGTATGTCAAATAAAGTGAGGTTTGAGTGAGACAGGTTTGATAGCATGCTTTTTAAATTTCAGGACGAGCGTGTGAACATAATGTTTAGTGCTACGTTCCCTCTTCAAATCCAGTACTATGCTAAGAAGCATCTTCGCGCAGATCACGTCTTCATTGTAATTGGGATCCTGGGAGGAGCTTCCCCTGACGTCAGCCATGATATCAGATGCGTGTCAGCATACGAAAAGCGCTACAAACTGGTGCGTCTATTCGAAACAGAGCTAGTGAATGACGAGAAAACGATTGTGTTTTGTAATAAAATAGACACGGTCGACAGCATTAATGATTACCTATGCCATAAGGAAAAGGCTTCGACAAAAATTCACAGTAGCTTAGCCCAATCTGAAAGGAATCAGGCATTGAGGGATTTCAATGAAGGAAAGTGTAGTATTTTAGTTGCTACATCTGTTGCTGCTCGTGGACTAAGTAAGAAAATCTGGCGTACAAAGAAAGTCATAATACTCATAGTGTTCTAGTTGTCTGGTCGAAATTGCTAATAAAGTTGTTTTTTTTTTCACGTAGATATTCCGGGTGTGAATTATGTCGTTAACTATGACTTGCCTAGGAATATTGATGAGTTTGTGCAAAGAGTTGGACGTACCGGGAGGATTGGCAAAGTCGGAATTGCTATAACTTTCTTCGACGAAGATGGAGATGAAGAGGTGGCTACAGATTTAGTGACAGTATTGGGCAGTGTCAATCAACCTGTGCCTGCATTTCTTGCAGAAGCCGGTCACAAAATGCAAGAGTTAATGCTTGATGAAGAATACCAAAATGCAAATGAAGACGGTCAAATAAAGATGCGGGTATGCGGGTTGTTATTATTACAATTATGGATATTATCATACCTACTTGATTCTATTGCAAGATTGAAGAATGATAAGTGATTTGAGACCTTGTAATTGTGTCATAATTGCAGAAGTGCAGGATGCCTCAAGTATGGGAGTGTACTGAAGAAGAGGACTTTTGGGGATGAACTAATTGAGCATATAATTTTTCCATATCCAAATATATCCATATTTTTATACAGAAAATTCGTTTGTTTATTGAATTGCTTTAAGAAACGTACGAATGAACAAATAAACCACGAGTTGTTGATACTTGATACAAACATAAATGACTATATACGTACGTAACTCTACTTTCTCTGGAACTGGACACATTCGCCAGCTAGCTAATCCGGAGCTGGAGCTAAGCCGGTTCATTAACCCAATGAAGGACATACACATTTAATAACGTCGAGAATACGACTTCCAACTATGAGCGACGAGGTTTGGAAGCTGAAACATACACCTTGACGCCTTCACTTGTTCACTTTCCTTCCGTACATGTTAATTTAGGAAAAGATACCGGCATAGCAATACCGGCTTTCTCTTTATCGATGGTAAGATCTAAAGGTTTCTCCGTAACAAGTGGAAGGGCATACTTGTGTTCGTGGAAGTTGTCGTGGACGCGACATGCCTCACCAGTCTAACACTTAATTCATTTTCAACAAGCTTGTACAACTTACAATAGTGTCGTAATTAATAATTCCTTCCTTCGTCCTCTTTTAAAGTAATAATGATTGTCAAAAGTTGTGCAAATAATACAGAAATATATTACGGTGGTTGCGCTCGATTAACAAATTTAGTAAAACACTTTCTTTAAATAAACTGCATGGGTGCATATAACTTCAAGTCGTCAGTCAACTGCATATAAGCATCATGAATGAATGAATGAATGACGAATGACGAATTTTGTAAGTATACGCTCCGTGGTCCGTGGTATGGTTTAATAAACAACTGAAGTTGTAAGTTTATAAATAAATGTTTCAATTTATTCACAAGGATTGAGTGTATGTAATTTTTCGATAAGGGTTAAGAGCATTAAAAAGCCTATTATTGTTTATGGTAAATATATTACGTCGGAGACTCTAAAAATCTCTATCTCTAAAATCTCTAAGACTCTAAAAGTCTAAAAATCACAAATTTGTATTATATAGTCAATAGTAGAATTATTATATTTAATTAGAAGAGCAAAAATAGGATCAACTATATTTATGTAAAAACTGTCAATAAAACCATAATAAAAACTGCAATAATAACTTTAATCCACATAAAAGCACTTACTTGGCACCCGTAGTAACTTTGTCGAGTAATACACTTACTGAGTAACAAATAGCAATAAGCATCTAGCTAGAATAGTTTTACATTCATGCGGAAAAAAAATCTAATGAGTCATGAGTCATGTACGAGTATTGAAAGTATTAAACACATGACATGGGGAACATTATTATAGGAACTGGCATTACTTTTAATGGAAAAATCTACTACACCATAATATATCGCTTTACAGATCTACCGATATAGACTTTCTACGAAAATCGATCATCTATGGATCATCTATCGTATACAAAATGTGCTTCAGTTCAGACGTTAGCACTTTATATATACATTTCAAGATTTTTTATGAGTATATTGATTTCTAGAGTTGTTTCTAGAGATTTTGTTATTATAAAGAATAGAGAATAAATATGTGCATTAATTATGTAACGAAAAGACCAATAATTGGTGTGTTGGAATAATTGGACCAAGGCGTGTGTACCAATAATTCAGAATAAAATGCCTCTCCTCGATGTAATGTCATTGTAGAGCGAATAGCTGTCTCTAAAACACTATATTATATTGCTAGAGTAAAATTAAAATGTTAAATTAAGTAAAATAAAAAATGAAATGGGCAAGTAAGACACATAATAGGTACTTCACTATCAGCAATTGGCACCTCACTCTTTCTTGCTTACAATCTTACAAGTAGTTTATAGTTTATACAAATGTTTAAAATTGCACTGGGGGCCTGTAGAACTACCAAGTGGTAGTTGTATTCGTAGTGGTTTTAAAACCACTACATGTTTAAAAGTATGAATGAAACTCATTCTGTAACATACAATGTATCACAGGAATAATATGTTCTAAATAATTATCATATTATAATGACTTATACATAGGTATACATATATTCACTTGCATTTTTACAAAATTTTACACATCGTCAAAAATCTGTTACAGACGCATATGTACAACTAACTCTCATTTAAAAATGTCAGGATTAGTCACGTGTTGAAGAACACAATTACTTAGCATCATACAAAAACCTCACAGTCTTTAGCAATTTCAGAAGAAGTCTTTTCATTCTGGGGTGACGACGACGGGGTAGGGCTACTCGTAGAGTCAGTTTTTGGCACGGACGGATCTGACTGGGACTTTCGTCTCCGAATGGGTTTCTGACGGGAGGGGGTGGGTAGATTTTGATCACTGAAACTACTTGCTTGACTACATTCACTATCACTTGCATTGCTTCTTAACGTATTCGCACTATGACTCCGAATCACATCTGTGTCCATCACTGAGCTACTTGATTCAATACTACTTCCTACAATCGATGGCTGAATTACTACATCTATAGCTACATGATTGCTGCTGCTGCTACTGCTAAACTGGCCTGCGGCGTGTCCAGGCTGAGTATCTCTTATTCCCTGATTGTTGTCCCCTTTGTCACTGTGATTAGATAAATCATCATCCTCACTATACGATCCCCGCTCGTGATAACCGTCGTCATCATCCGGCTCTATTTTATTCGTTTGCATTGGTATCGTGGTCACAACTTCCTGCAACCCCACAGGTGGGGCTTCTGGTAGTCTTCCAAGAGAAACCGGAGCCACGGGAAGGACGGACTGCACATTGGACAATGAGGATATCACCATTTCCGGATCCATGTCAGGTATACAGACAGCATCTTGGCGAAGAATGGGACCTGGTCCGTGACGCAGTGGGACCGGTGCTACTTCTGCCGCTGTTGGTGCTGCTGTTGGAGCTGGTGGGGGATTACTGTTTTCGTGAGGATTTCTTTGTTCGTACGTGGGTTCTGTTGTAAGCTTCCTTTCCAACTCGGCACGGCATTCGTTCACTTCTGCAATAGTCATGTATCTGCGTCCATCGTCTCCCTCGTCCGTCTCATATCCTTCGTTTATCCTACCATGTATTTCGCTTCCATGAAGATTCTTTGCCAGCACCTCAGCTTCTCCGGGATATGCCATTTTGCTTTCCCCTACACCCCCGTTCCTTCCCATAAACTGATTTCTAATGAGGGAGCCATGCTCAGATTTGAGACTCATGCTGCTGTGCGTACTGCTATGAGGACTGGACACAGTTACAGTTGGAATTGGTGGCAGATCTTCTAGTGGCGGTGGGGAAGGCTTCCTTCCAAATATGGAAGTCGTTGTTGGGTATACCGTTGAATTAGATGTATGAGTAGTCGAGCTGGTGGAGTAGGGGCTCGTATCATTCTCCGCAATGGTGCTTAACATGACGGCACTCGTTGGTGTTCCCGGATGAGTCTGATCGTAAGGCGGAGGAGGGGTTGGTGAATTGCTGCCGCCTCCTTTCACAATCCCTGGTGAACTAATAGGGGGTGTCGTTGGTGTTGCTGGAAGAGGTGGCTGAGTTGTCACTTGTTGACCATTGACAAGGCTGATATTGGTTTGCTTCCCTTTTGCATAAATGGGGATGATTTGCGGTGGACCAGACGTAGGGGATCCATATCCCGGATTTGCAGCAGATGTTGAAATGCCGTTAGTATTAGAATACGTTTTTGCTGCAAGCTTACTAATTGGTGTAGGAGACGCAGTTGTGAGATGAAGTTGATTTATTATCTGGTTTTCTTTTGCCACATCGGGGGTTGGCACTCTAGGTCTATAACATTATATTATATATTGTATTATCATATCATATATTATATTATGTTTAGTTAGACTTTATGAAATAGCTTGAATCACAACAACCGAAAGTAAACGTGCAAAAAGTTTATTCGCCGAGGCCTACCTGGACTGTGGAATAAATCCCTTTTCTGGAACAGTCAAAGAGTTACTCGAAGGTCGATGACGATTCGAATGCCTCACATCCTTGCTTGACCTTCTATTCATCAGTCTTTCGTACAGGGATGGCCGGTGATGTCCATGGTAGCCCATGCCAATTCCAGTTACTGCTGAGTTGGCTCGATTTCTACCGAATAAACTGGATGAGCTGGACGTGGAGCGGAAACTTTCCACACGAGAGAGTTGTCGCTGAAGCCAACTTTTCCTCCCGTCAGCCAGTGGGGATTCTGCAACGCTTTCCTACAGATAAAACAATTTGACGGATAACGACGATAATAATAATTTGAACTCAGTTGGACTTGGATTTTCAGATTAAATCTCATTATTACATATTCTGCGTATACGTCATCCGGGATTGCACTGTGTCGCTTGACGGAGCTTAGATCGGCATAGACGGACTCACTTGGGTTAACCTTGAGCCCGGCAGTGGAACCTTCAGGTTCATTCTTTCTGTATCGTTCTGATGCAATATTATACGGCAAATCCTGCGGCACAACTTGTTCCCAATACTGATCCTTCAACAGTTCAGGGTGCTCCTCGTGCATTTCATCCACAACCATATATGACACCTTGAACGTCAAAACAATACATGTTCAAACCGTAATCCCATATTTTCCCAATTTAAAACTCATCAATCAAATTAACTTTTGCGTATATCAATATCAACAACAAATAATACTAGGTGCTTCTTGTCCTTGGTATTATTAGCCAGTGCCCGTGAGTTTTTACCTTAATATGTCTGTCAATCAGCCAATTCAGCTCAAAGTCATCGTCATCTTCTCCAAATGGGTTGATCAGCGTTTCGGCAACTTTCAGCCATCCAATGTAAAAAATAAACTATTGTTGTGATAGTAAAACAAAAGATCCATTAACTTTCATGTCAACCTTGATCATGGTAGCAACAACATTGAGCTAAATATAAGAATAATACCTGCAAGGATAAGAATATTGGAAAATACAGGTCCAACTTGTAGCCAGGATAAATATTAGAAATCAGTTCATCGCTAATCGGGGTAACCCACTGACGACCAATCAGTGCAGCCAAGAAGTATGTGTAAACTGCTAACGTAACAACCTAAACAAATGGTCATTTACTATTTGAGCAAGAAGAACAAAAATATCTTGGAGATAATAATGAAATTATATGATTACCTGTGTGTATACGAGGGGTACGCTCACGTTGTCATACACCATGACACGACCCAGCTTTCGTCGAAAGTCTGACAACTCTGTGAGAATCGTTTGAACCATGTGGTCCGACTGAATCCTGCCTTCAAGACGAGCCCTATTGACAAGATTCGAAGCCCACACGACAGGCATCCAAAACTTTAAAACTTTCGCTTTCTGGTCCATCTTCTCATAAATCTTCATTTCGTTTTCAGTCATGAGACCTGCTCAAGTCAAAATGTTTTAAGTTCAATTAAAATACAGGCGTCAGATTTTGACGGGCGTTAAAACTTTTTCCAATTATTCTAACCTGCTTCCACCATGTGCTGCATTGAGGGGAACCGCTTCTTCACTCGGAAGCTAATCCTTTGCAGACAAATGATGTAAGCCAGCATGGTGTAACGCATAATCGTTCGGCGAAGTAGTCGTCCCCGCTCGTCCTATAAAAATCAAATTGGTATTCATCTTAAGACTGAAAAGTCGTCGTCGTCGTCGTGAAATCCCAACAGACATGATCATGAAATATTACACAAGCGTTAATAGAATAATGATTCATTGAAACGTCTATTATCAGCGACAGTTGAGCGATTGTCCGTACACACCTTTAAAAGTACCAAGCCAAACCAAACCCCAATTTGCATACAATTCAAAAATCTGATAATTGTCTATGATTGTCTACGTTTCTAAGCGTAAGCAAACATTTGAGCGGAGGAGCCAGCCTGCTGACAAGCACTTGCAATGAAAAAGGTGTGAATTACGGCTAAAAACTAAACTATTCGTCGTAATGGAATGCACAAATAGAAAATATGTATACCACTGGGAATCACCACCACACCATCACTGCTGCTCAGACTGGCTGGTTGACTCATCAATCATCACTCACACCTACCTGTACAGTTATATAGACAATTCTCGTACACTACAAACCTCGTGCCACACTTGTCAACTCTCGGTAACGAATACAATGGAAAACAAGGTTGTTTGATGTCGTTGACTTGGAATGAGTCTCAAATATCAAGTCAATCAAATAAGTTCCGCAAAAGACTAAAATTTAATTCGTACACCTATAGCAATGATAACAACATCTTAAAGTAGCTCCTGAATCAGGACGCAGGAACCTGAATCAGGTTACCTGGTGTTGTCTTGGTAGACGCATGACGCATTTGGAATATAGGTAGACCTGTTCCAATTGGATAACAAGTTTTTGCAGTCTTTGCATATGGCTGAGTTTAGTTTGGCTGGAGTACTCTAAATGAATCTGATAAAAACCCCAGTTTTCCCCACCATCCCGACAAATATTCCCAAGGAAATAAAGAGAAGAATGATAAAAGGGTATAAAAAATTTGTTGTATCGCAAATTTCCTACAACGTAAACCGTTTTTATTCCATGTTATCATATTGTAACCCCAGAGAGAATGATGTTGGCAAAACATTGAACCTAGAATGTATCTCCAAGTTCCAAAAGCTTAATTGAACTGACCGTACAGTTTCGATAGACAATTCAAACTGATTCGATAATCTGACTCGACTGAAACAGTCTTACCAATTCATGCCAGACGCATACCTCAAAAAATGGGATGAATTAAACATTAAAAACTCACACGGTTTTCGTAAAAAAACATGTATTTGTAACAACAACTAGTTTTCTGTGGTTGATCGCGTAGACTATTTTATTATTATGAATTTCATCATTTCCATATCGTTAACACTGCAAAATGTTAGTATGGAATTGTTTTTTGGTAGCATCACTCTACATCATTATACGATTTTGATCTTCGTCGGACATGACGACAGTAAATGGTTGCTATGTGGTAAAAAACATAAATTAAAGTTAAACACTGTTGCTTAATATCCCTTCCCGTCTATCTCCCTGCGATTATGTCTCATCCTGTTTTGACGTTTTGAGATTGAAATGCAAATATTTTTATTATAAATTATAATGATGCTCTTTGTTTCTACATAGTTTTCGTACAGCTAGGAGAATTTACACAAGTTCCAGAAGGCTTGAAATGCAGCAGTATTATAAGTTATCTAACCCACCACCACGACCACACGTCGTCGTACCTCTCCTCTAAAAGTTCCTGTGAAAACTTGCTGTCAGGTTTCCCACACCTACTTTCAAGGGCGTTTCGAAGCCAAAGATTTTGCTCGTCGTGCAAAGATTTTGTTCGTGCGCACGTTTCATGTTTAGCATTTTTAGAGAATAGCTGGCAACAGGGATTTGGATTTTGTGCAGTTGGTCCCTGGTACTGCCATTTATGGGAACTGGTCATTTTCAGGAATTTTAAAGGTGAACGTTTCGCAATGAGACGATAAACTTGTTAAAATTCAATGGAATGTTAACACTCTATATGAAATGCATCATCTAAACTTGCAAGAATCACTTCCCAGAAGTAATGCATTAATTACTTTGCAAATCCCCACCCTTGTTGCTTTACAAAAAAGTTAGTTGGAAAAGCATTGAACTCGAATGAACAAGAAATTGCAGTATACTAATAGGTAAGTATATTCATTTATGCCACAAGAACAGCGTACGCTGTCTACCTCTTAGCAATTAAAAAATATGCTCCGCGTCATCACTTGCCATCATCCATAAATCGATGATAGAAAAAGTCGTGCGAAATAGAGCTGTTGATGTCAAACCGAATCACTGGAATCGCCCATCCCGATCCCTAGCCTGCACCCTTGTCTTAAGAACAGGACTTTACCCAGAATACCATATAAACTACTTAACTCGTTATTGTATGATTTCTCGTCATGTTCCAACAGAAATGTTCGTGCCAATACTAGATTTCTCTGAACTCTTAGCGATAATGCCAGGAGGACCTTAGTGTGCAGCTTGTTCACTTGGAGTAACCTTGATCGTCATCAATACTTTAACAAATTAGCGGATGATGATGATGATGATGATGATGCCACATTTTCATCAATTGACGACACGACGCAAAAGAGCGCAATTAAGTGATCACATATTAGATATATGACTAATCATCCCAAGAAGAACTTCGTCATTCTCCTTAATCTCTTGTCAGTTCCAGCACCATAAAATTCAAAACTGGCGTTTCTAGGATTTTTTTAAGTCATCAATCATCAAGGCACCTGATGATGTAACCCTTTTCATTCAATCCTAGTCACCTGTCTTTGATAAATGTAATCACCGTAAAAATAACCAGCAACGTCATCCCGCTGCTGCTGATGTCCATGGTTCCAGCGTGGCTAACGCTGCGGAGCCATATAGCAAATAATAGCAATTCAATCCGCATATTATACCGATGCATGCAGACAGACAGATATATAGCTAACATGTAATTTTCATTGCAAAGAAATCACGATTCTAGTTTCTAGTTTTTGCTTCGGGTGCATTTTTATTCATACAAATTTGTGCCTGTTGTCTAGTGTATTGTAAATCAAATACGAATATATTCAGCATTCCGTGAAAAATTCGTCAAAGCGACATTTTTTTTACGAGTTGTTTGGGTCGCCTTTCATTAAAACTTTGTTGTTGCTCGTAATGCTTTTATATTGTGCAATGTGCAACACCTCCAACCAAATATACAAGAAGTCCTCCTTCCTCCGTGGTGCTATGATTACTTGGCGTTATTCACAATCCACATATTCCACATTCAATACTATAAACGAATAGCCTCTGTGTGAGTGAGTGAGTGAGTCCGTAACAAAATATCTATTCTAATAAAAGCAAACATCTCTGTGTGTGTGTGCGTGCATGTCACAAAATATCTATTCGATTGACATGAGTGTTTGGTGGAACGCTCTCACCCAGGTTGCTCATATTCCCTTAGCTTTCTGAAACGCAAAGTTAATACGAGTCGTCAGTGGAATGTACTCATTCGGAAACTTTGTGAGGTGTATCAACGGAATTGGGTGAGTGGTGTATCAAACATGTTCAAGTTCATCACGCTGATTTCGTATACTGTGTCAATTTTTTGTTAAGAGCAGCGACTTACCCGATACGGCGTTTTATACAGCGCGCGTTTGGCACACATGCATTAGTACGGGTTAATTTGATGTGTTCTGACAATATGCTTTAGTTGAATAGACGGCAGAAAATTCGAAATTCACCACCGCTTTCAACCAATTCACAAAACAGATTTCGATTTACTACAAATACACTCCTCTAGAACTGAAAATACTAGGAATTTCAACATGATCGAAATAGCAAATATCCATAACGTTTTGTCCTCTATTCAACTAATTGTAAGCATAATGTCACAACACACAAAATCAACCCATACTAATGTGTACCAAACGCTATATAAACCGCCGTATCGGGTAAGCCGCTGCTCTAAACAAAAAATAACACCGGATTCAAAATAAGCGTGATGAACTTGATCTGTTTAGATATATCACACCCCCAACTCCGTTAATACACCTCCTGACTTTCTGAGTCACTCGCAGTCGTAGTCGACACTGTACGCAAACGTTTGGCCAGTACTTAGTACTGGCCCAAACTTCTAGTACAGTAATAATCAGTGTGTGTATTCATCAAAGAACAGGCGAGAATATTATGGAAAGTTTTTCTAGCACCTTGTGAAATAAGCAAGCTGAAATAATTAACAAGCAAGGGTCGATCATCATGGAGGAAAATCTTTTTGTGGAGGGGTAATTATGTAAACACACAGCAAATAACCACCAAATCAGCCCTTTCAATGAGGGAAGGACTACTGTAGGTATACATTCAATAAATAATAATACAGTTGTTGTGGGGGTAATCTTTTGCTCCAAGCAATAACTGGTATCATCATCATCACCAGTAAACGACTTTGTAGCCATTCCATTGCTACTGATTAGAATTGGATAATGTATGCCAAAAAGTGGCATTGATAGGGGACTAGATTACATGCATAATTTGGACAGGTACAACATGTCAATCAGGTGCAGAGATAACACCATTTAAAAATCCCAAACTGCAAGTTTTGAACTTGAGCATGTTTTCCATCCTTATTTCCCTTTCCACCTGACAACACGATTTTTTAAATGCAAGACTGAAATGGAAATTTTGCGAGAACATAATAATAAATATACGACGCAGTTCCTAAAAATATAGCCATGCAGTAGTACGAGATGTGTCTAGTCAGTCTAGAAGAAGAAAGTTGAGCGTGTGGCATTGACTTCATCATCAAGTGAAACCCGAAGCGTGTGTGGAAGGTTATTATTCGGTCCAAAAAGAAGAGTTTGTCATGAAAAGGAAACCAGAATTACATGGTATTAAATCTCTGCAGCCAACAGCAGCTGCATTCACAAACTCTGATTTTTTTTCTTGGTCCTCCGTCTTTTGTTTTAATTTAAAAGTCATGAGCGAGTCAAGGTGACCTTTATCATTTTGAAAAACGCTTTTTGTGAAAACATTTACGTCGTCGCTGTTGCCAAATCAAGTACCAGTATATAAGCTTCAAAAATCAATCATGCACATCATTATCCTCATCCCCTTATGCCTTATGTTGTTCACACGTGGGGAAAGCATTGTTTTTTTGGTACAATGCCAGTAACCAATTTAACACGGACTGTTTATATAGAATTCGAAAAAAATGTTGCTTTTATGTATTGTTTCCCTCAGTTCCACAAAATTGGATTCAACGACAAGACTAAGGCAAAGGCTTCAAGATTTTTAAACTTGTAGACAGAGGTACATGTTGTTTTTGGAATTTATTTGCATACATTCAACTTTTATGTTGTTACGCGAAACCCTTAACCCTTCCATATGCCACACCATCATATTCCATATTTAACAAAAATATTTTCTAGTATTTTTCCTTCTTTCCACCTCACTCTCAAGAACAAACGTTGTGGAATGGTTGTATGTAATTGAATGGCTTGCCCTTGTGTGAGTACATTATGGGAAAATTCCCACCTCATCAGGATTATTATACATACAGGACATCATCATACAATGGTGATTTGGTGAAGGAATTGGAATTATACAGTGTATATGTATTATGAGCGTTGAGCGTGTTTAATTTTCAGACGCTGTCATCGGAGGAGGATATACGGAGGAGTTTCGTAAGTTTATAAGAAAAACAAACATCATGAACAAGTTAGAAAATAATAATAATATGCTCAAAAAAACATTTTTCCAGTTTTGCTACAGATACTCATAATATAATAATAATCCTGTTACTGCAGACATGAGCCGTATAACGTAACACGAAATGGTTGTATGCTTTATGATTGTATGTATGTTCTCGATAAGCTATCTTGTGGGATTGTAAAATGAGCAAAATGCTGAGAGGATATTAGTCGTCGTGAGTTGTTTTAAGACGTTGGATGACTTAATCTATAATGAAATGTAATTTCTCTGCTGGAAAACGTGAAACTTTTAGAGTTATAAAATGAAACTTTTACACCCCTTCTGAACAATATGAAACATCATCATCATCATCATCATCATCATCATCATCATCATCCACCCCCTTTTAAAGCTGAACTCATATTGTGATTTTGTGAGTTATGGCTGAAATCAAGACTTTACAATACTTTACATGAAAGTCTCCTTTTTTTCAATTTACCTAAACATTTTTTTCTTTTAGCCGTGACGAATTGATGCCACATTAGAATTTGTTTTTTTTTGTACGACCAAATATAATGACTGCAGTAAGTAAGTATTATTATTACACAGTTGCACTATACCAGCTAGGTCCTTCTGTCTGCTACGACGGCAATAAATATGCATTCGCATGCTGCACTTGCACAATATGTAATAGTCCTATTGAAGATGTGTGTTTTTGAATTGCTTTTATGCTTGGGAAAATTATAATAACATTATACTCACGACGACGGATAATACGGTATAGCAACTAGTGACAACGAGGCTCATAATATTAGGTATTATTACACTTTTTTGACAGCAGCGAAAAGTGAAACGATGGATGCATGGTTGCAATGCAACTGCAAAAGTTGCAATTGCAGCAGCAAGTGTAATTCGATGTGATAGAGAGAATGCAGCAGAAGAAGAAGAAGAAAAAAAAAACGAGCTAGCAGTCCAAAATGAATTGCCAGTGGCACGTTGTGGTACTGGTACCACCACACTGTCGTCGTCGTCGTTTCCTATTATTTGTTTTTCTTCAACTTTTTAGTAAACGCTTCACAGACACATATTACGCCAACAATAAAAAAGCTGCTACAATGGAGTCTGCATGCACTTTTGTGAAGGTACCTCGAAAAACTCGAAATCCTAACCGTTTTATGTTGAGTGAGACTACACAAGACTCACTCACTCACTCGTCGTCAGCCATCTCATATTCCCTTCGATCGTATGTAATAGTAGTAAAAATCGCGTACGACGAGTTGCATTCATTATTATGTGAGTACGCTTATAGTTGCGGCATTTATGGTGTCATGCAATGTGATTTCGTTTTTCAATGTCAAAAAATCGAAAAGAGAAGCACTATCAGTCGTAGTAGTAAAATCGTTGTCCCATCATGGGTCCTAATGCAACATGCTTTATTCCTTTTATTATTACATTTTTATATCCCCTTCCCTTTGTACAGTTCTACAATAATCATCACAACAAAGTTTTAAGGAAACGGTTGTAATATTGACATCAAAATATCGCATGGTAATATATATATATATACTTTTGACGAGTGGTGGTTAGTAGTAATCGCAACGCAACCAGCAAGAGAAGACAACCTAGCTGACGACGAGGAGTAAAGTGGACTAAAGTTACAGGTTGACTGATGATGTAGCGGATCTGAAGGAGATAATAACTGGTTGATTTTTAGCGAAAAGCAGGGTAGTCTAATCATGATGGTATGTAGTTAGTTACCAAGTTACCTATGCGCACCTATGAATTTATATACAAACAGATTTGTGATATTGGATTGGAATGTCTTATATGTTTGACGAGAACTTGTATTACTCCCCAACAAATTGTTTGATAAATGATATTAAGAGTTATAGCGTGTCCCAAATTAATTTCCCAGACACACAGACAACTTGTACTAGTCATAAAGTACATGGGCATTTGCAGTTTGATTGTTTGCTCGTTTGATGTTTGATAAACCAAATGTGAAATGATTAGGATAATTAGCCAGAAAAAAAAACAACACATTTTTGCAAAACCAATCATTAACTTCAAGCGCTATTCAATAATAATAATTTGTTTTTAAGGAGGTTTTTTGAGTGGGGATGCTAAACACCACGTAAATTACGTAATGGTGTAAATAATTTGCTTTCGAGGTGGCATGATGATGCTTTTAATTTATTTAGGTAAAAATAATGACTGGGACCACATGGCATGGGAGTTGGGAGCAGGTTAGGATAGGATAGGTACCTTTTATCCAATGAGTTTCACTTCCGATGCTGTTTTTCTTAACCTTAATCAAGGTGCATGTGCAAACACGTATGCCTAATATGCCTATTTATTTACAGGAAGCTAGCAAGTCGTATATGATTATGGATTTATGCTGCTGAAATCAGCGGTCAAGGTGTAACGATTAACGATCAAGAAAACGATGTGTGTAACAGTTAAGAATTGAAAGAAGCACCAGTAAAAAGCACCAAGTAAAGCACCTTATTATATTGCATTCCATTCCAATGTAAATGCTGGGAATCGTTAAGTAAGGTTGGATCTGGGATCTTGGATGTAAAAGTGGAAATGTGTAAATGAAGAAATAGTAATTTAATAAACTTACCTGTCCTTGAATCGAGGCACTGATATACAGTGCTAGAGAGTCTGGCATGGGAAGAATCCAGTACTGATCCCACCACCGCTTGACAATCAGCGTTACATAGAAACCCAGCACGAATGACATGGGAATGCTCTCAATATTCTTACGGCAGTAAACTTTGACCTTCTCAAATGTTCTGCAAGTTATAAATAAACAACAAGATGAGTAATGTTCGTAAGAGAGAGATCGTGACGCGCATACGCACTCCCAGCGTTAATTCACCAAGAAAAATAATATACTTATTACTCGGTAAACTTATTATTAAACTTCATGTACTCTCACGAATTTTTGCCTACTAGGTACTTTAATTGATCTGTTTGGCAGTGTTGTAATAATACTTACGTCTTCTGATCTTGATCCAGGCCAAAACGGTAAAAAAAGTTGATGATATAATATAAAAAGAGGTAGGCTATCAACTCCCTCCAGATTAGCTTGTAGACGCTTCCACGCCATCTAAAACCAGTCAAATACGCCTTAATTTTAGCAATTCATTTATTTATGCATAAATGTCGGAAAGGTGTCTCATGGAACCGGTCGCGATCCCTTCATTTCAGGTTCGTAGACATTTTGCTTCCTCTTTCATCACCACTTTTCCAATGAATTCATTAGCATGAATCTCGTCCTGGTGTTATATGCCGGAACGAAAGGGCCACCACCACACATGACGCGAAGCCTCGTATAAGTTGCCCACACCTCTCTCATTCATTTCTTGTCTGTGGGTGTTTCCGCTTCTGGATTGTGCACTGCTATTTATTTATTATTATTGTTATTATTAACATGCCATTATTAGTGCCATTCATTCCTTCTCAAGGAAAAGACAACACTTTGAAGTCATCAGGTTCATGCATAATTATATGCACAAAAGTTAATATGCAAGACGAATGATGTTATGTTAGGATTGTTGTTGCACCACCGCCGCCGTGCCAGTCCCAACAACCGATCCTCCTTCCTTCCGTAATAGGCATCCCCTCTTAGCTCCACGCACTGACTGATTTCCGGTCAAAAGTGTCATTATAAATAAACACGTGCGCCGTTGTGGACAAGAAGGAACAACGGTCCCATCATCACCCTCTAAATTCGACATGCATTGTACTCGGCTTGTCCTATTGACAAGTTGTTTTACAGACATAAAAATCCCTAATCTTGTACCTGACTGAATGGAACCACGCTGCACTGCTACATTCTCGATCGCAAAAATTGTAGTCAATGTACCACTCGGCTCGGCAAGGCACACCACCACCACTCACACAATATATCATCTCTCCAATGAACATGTATCATGTATGCATGTATGTGCAACGACGACGAAATTGAACTTCGAAAGAACACATAAAAAGCGTTAACCTTGCCACTGTGGGAAGCTAAAAAAGAAGCAGGCACAGCATGTAGATGAACACGAAGGCTCGAAGACATCCACCACCACCACCATCATCATCCACATGAAAGTGAGGTTACGTTTGTCGAGGAGATGTGTGTGCTACTTTTTAAAAAAAATGGATTGAAAGTGATTAAGGTGAATGACGATGAACTACCACCCTGCACCCAAGCCTGCACTCTCTAACATTTCTAACATCTAACATCACAATATTTCTAACATATACAAAAATGCAAACAGCGGTACATTGCCGGGTTGATCATCTCTATCTGTCTGTTGGATGGAAACATAAGATGATGTCAAAGTGTAACAGACGATACCTGCTAGGTAATAATTTATTTAATATAATATAATGTTATTGCACTGTGTGGAATTGGATTGGAATCTAGATCACTAGTAGATCTTGCATGCCGACACGCTGAGCCTGGTGACTATTTTCGGTCACGTGCATAATGTCATACAATTCGGTGAAAATTAATTTATTGATGTGTCTGCGTGCATCTGAAACCGCGAATGCCAATGTCGATAAGGTAGTAAAAAGTAAAAGTTTGGCAGGAGCCGAGATTGCCGAGAAGCATACATGGGCAATTGTTTCTGGCTGGTGCCATGCAAAACTTACTGACGAGTAGTAAATATTACGGCGACTCCTTTGCAACAAATCGATAAATATTGCCTTGAGGCTGGCACCTACCTACCGTCACACGGTAGTGTTTTCTCTAATCATCAATAACATACACTATTACTGCCAATAGTGCCAATATAGCGAGCGTAATCAAGAGATGGGAATGCAGATAATTTGATTAGAAATTATATCAGCGAGAAAGAAGCCAAAAATCCGCCAGTGGCAGGAGCCAAGCGGATGGTCTATCTGATCGAGAGAGAGAGAGAGAAATATTTTTTGATGATAGTGGATAATATGGAAGTAGTGAAGTATGGTGTGCTAGCTAATGGATTTCTTATTCGGCCCCTTTTTGTCATTTTCGTTCGTCGTAAGACGAGTGTTATTAGTTATTGTGGATTGTGGAGGAAACTATGGCGTACTGATGATAACTCCTGCTACGGATGTGCGCACTAGGTGAATGCCCTTGTTTCGCCGTCTGACTGAATTGTGGATGCTTTAGGTACTCTGAATATTCAGGAGGAATTTCAGGCAAAAAAAAACACTCGCAACGCAACGCAACCTGTACCTGTGTCACTGATTCTTCTTGATCACTCACTAGAGAGAATGTGGATGAAGCCACATTACAAGTTGAAGTGCACATTTAATTTAAGGAAAACATCATAACCACCGACCAGTTGAAATTCAAATCGGGAATCTCTACCTTTTATAAAAGTTATTCGTTTTTCTACCTTTCTTCATGAAAATATACGATGTAACTCGAATTATAGTTGTTGTTAATATTTAAACCCATCTGAGCAGGGTAATTTTTTATTTCTAATTCAGATGGACGCAAGAAGGGTAGAGTTTTTACTTTTACATAGTTTCTTCTCATATAATGTGCTTAATTAAGGTGCATACTGACCGTAGCATATTTTGCTTTCTAGGAAGAGATAAAAATTACAATTGCCGGCCGGATTTAATTTGAATATGAAGACTATATTACAAGTCAATTTTTGATGTACATACACGAGTACATTGTTGTATACATTGTTAGGTAGGTAGGTAGGTACCTAATAATTTGGGAAATATCGTAGAAAGAAATCATTTTCCCCTGTTGTTACTCAAGAGATGCGAAAAGGAGGAAGAAGAGGCAGTTAACCATGGATTGTAGTTTATTGCATGAGCAGTGAGCACGCACGCTCTGCTTCTGACTCTGACTGAATCAGCAAGTCTTCCTTCAATCAAATTAAAGAAAGTAAACTTCGGGATCAGATATGGATTCCTAGGAATTTCTTGGATTTGTTTTTCTTTCCTGATTATAAATTTTACGCTTGGATTTCTGCTAAATTAATCGCTAACCCAGGTAATGATTTCATTGGAAGCAGTGGGTATATAAAAAAACAAGTTATTAATTACGGGAAAAGTAAAATTTTCGATAACTGGTTGGAGTTGAAGGTCGACATGTAGGCATTTTTAATTGTATTTTAATTGTCTCCGAGAATCTCAGCACGCTTCATGATTGGGATTGGGGCAATAGGTCTTTGAAGGTCTATTGAGTTTAGGTCTATTGTGCTGATTGCTAACCTTAAAAACAGTTTTTTATTAGGTGATGCAAATCAAGTTTATCGACACTCTTTAACTTATATGAATTATACTTCTTTAGAGAGGAGAGGAGGCTTACCTGTACAAAATTTTCCAGAAGCAGCCAAAGCTGCTCCCATTGGCAACATCTCCAGTGTATGAGACCGTCATGTTCGTTGCTCACCGTGGGCTCGCTCCTCTTGACGACAATGTCTAATTTCAGGCACGACTAAAATGTTCACTACAAATAATAATAATACTAAAACACTTTGACGAAGGAAACTTTTTTGTTACGTGATCGGAACGTTAGAACTTTGGTGCTGCTTTATCATTATTAAACAATTATTGTTTGTTATAATTCCACATTCCACAATTCCTCAAGCTTCCACATACAACTAAACCGAATTAAGCTGAAAAATTGATTATTATTATGAGCTATTTCTTCTGCTTGAACAAGGTTCAACATGTCAAGAGTTTCTTTGAAGAACGATTACAGGATACGACTGTCACACTTTGACACAAATCGCAACCGATGATGCCGCTGCTGTGAAGTGGTGGTGGTGACGTCCGTGATATTTAATGGTCTCCTCATCTCACTCGGAATATATCTGAAAGTAGCGAGAAGAGGAACAAACACGTATTGTTTATTAGTATCAAACATAAGGCATTCACTTGAGCATTTTCAAAAAAATATACAATTGCACACACATGCAACAATTCCTAGATTCATATCGAAAGTGGAAAAATGTTGGCATGTTTTCGAGCTACTATACTATAGCATTCTCCTTGTATTATTCCCAAAATGGATTGCGCCTGCATGGGCGAAAATTATATCAGAAGAGCGACTAACTACTCACTACGCATTTTTACCAGGAACAATAATATAGGTAGGTAGTCTTAATTTCCTTTCCACCTGTAGTAGGATGTACAATGAATGTATACTTTTATCATTTCAGACTCATTTTTAATTGAAGCAAATTTTATAATAATTATCAACAAATAATGTAGCAGCCATTCCCAGAATTCATTTTCGCACTCCTCTAACTATTGCGGAATATGCATCGGGTGTCGCAACTCGTACCCAAAAAATATCTGAAACAGTAGTAGTAGTAGTAGTAAGTAGTAGTTGGTAGTAAGTAGTTAGTGTAGTGAGCTAATTCTATTGTTGAGGAGGTTATAATGTGGGTTACACAAAACCTATTCCACTGGTTTTCACTGAGAATCAATTACTTGCATCCCTACTGGCAAAATGGTCGAACAAAACAAAACTTATTATAGCCAAAATATGTGTGTTTGTAACCTCATGTGGGATGGGATGCATCCCTTATTATTCATGACGCCAAAATTGCTCCTCACTCGATCACAAGTTCTCTTTTATTATTGATATAATATTGACAAGGTAGTCGCACCAAGAGAAAACTATTAAAATAAAAATATGTCTGCCTGCTATATAAGATGATAAACTTGCATATATATATATATATATATATATATATTCTGCGTGATTATTCAAGGCATTGCGTCACATTAAGCAAGCTTCACGGGGTGGGTGGGTTAGGGTTAGCAAAATAATTTACTACTTTTTTTGTATATTAAACTCTAGCACGCATAATATTTTCCGCTGTTTCAGGTGATGCCGAATGTTAATCCGTTTCGTTCGTACAACAACATATATACAAGGTTTTTAATGAGGGACGACATACTGACCGTGTATAAAAAACTTGAATGATCTTCCAAGACTTTACAATCCTCAAGATCAATTAAAGAGATGAACCGTAGCACATTTTGAGCACGAGTATGCTTTTATGCGTATTTATTATTATTATTGTTATCTTTCGGCCATCATGATGCCTACGTCGTCGTACTGCTTTACATTTCACATTCTGTTTAATGACCTGTGTCTGTTTTTTTCCGCGCTCTGGAAAGACTGGTTTTTCCAATTCAAGTGAAAATACATGTAATCCTTTCGCATAATAATCTTTGGATTCAAGCTATGAGTAACCCTACGACGATATTATTATGTCTATTACGTATAATAATTTTAGTATCGGTAATTTACTCGGCGCAGCAATCACATCAATCATTATTACCCCAGTCATGCTTTCCCTTTCTTGCCTGCGTTGCGTTCGTACAAAATGCGCCACAAATTGTTTGCCATTTTCCATCAGAGTAGCTAGCTACCAAAAAAGTCAATTGCTTTGCTGCTGGTACTGTGCCTTACAATGCCTTTTTTGTTTCAAGCCAAAATCAAAAGTGTGCGTGTACGGGAGGAATGCTGCTGCTATACTTCAAATCGTAAATCACGAACGCATAACAAACATATATATATGCAATAATGCAATAAACATTTTTTACAAGATTATTTTTAGGGCAAAGTTTCCTCAAGGTGGCATATGTGAAGCTAAAGTAGCAGCTTGTATATATCTAATCATGCCTGCTCGCTCAGAGTTATGTCGATATTAATAGGTACGTTTAGTTTAGTTAGTTTAGTTTTCTTGTAAAATCTGTATGTAATAAAATGGGCGACGGTGACGACTTGCTGGAAGGGAATAATCGGCATGATGCGGTGGGATCGCAAAGTCAAAAAGTGAGTGAAATTGCTTTTTAATGTTTTTCTTCCACGTTTACAAGGAGGATGTACTGTACTCCGAGGATGCTTCATGTAAAGTAAATAACAATCTTTTAATAGGGTTTCCATAAGACAAGAAATCCAGAGAACTCCTGCATTGTATAAATATCAGTGACATCAGTTCAGTCACTGTCACATTAGAAAGTTTTGTCTAGCAAACGTGTCCTTCATCCCAAATTTTTGCGAGGATATCATTGTAGTAGCGTTTTTGAAATCAAATCACATCAACAGTCTCGTTGCCGATGACGAATGTCATCAATATCGTTACACATAACATGTAACGTGTGTAATGCAGTAGTCGCAGTTAATTCTTTAACTATTGAAAAAAATGCAGTGAAGCAATATNCTTTTACGATTGTAAAGATATATAATTTATTTACTTATGAATGAAATAATTGTGTATGAGGAACCACAACAATAATAGTAAGCAGTCCCTAGCGCGACACTATATGCTTCTAACAATTTTAATGACGCCAAGGAGTTGATTTGATTAGCAACCGTAGACATTTGACCTCGTCATCCTCGTCGCCATTATCAGTTTACGAGTGTTGACTATGATTTACTAAAGAAACTATGAAAAGTGCCGCTACATTACACGTCGTTCGTTTTAGCTCTAAGTAAATAAATGGGACTGAGAGGTACTCACGAAATACAAACATTTTCGAGTCATCTATCACCACAACCAACCACATTTCAGTAAACACTTCTGATAAGTTGTTATTAGGCAACATGAAACCACAATCAGTTCAATTAAAGCGTCGTCGTCGTCGTCGATCGAGTGGATTGGTTGGGGATTCGGGAGTTTACACATAATATACGTACGTTTTGCTGCCATGCATAAGGTGTGTAAAAATTACTGTTAAAAATTAGATCAAGTTCTTCCGGTTCATATTATTCCAATATATAGTCGGGGTCGCTCCATGTGCATTGCGATGTTCAGAGAACCTCCTCCTCTACATAATGACTCAAGTATACAAGTATATATATATTTTTTACTTCCGGCCTCTCGTTTGTTTGATACACATAATTCCTAGACGCACTCATTTGCATAGAAAACATCCCTGTCCTTAGTCCTTAGAAAACCGTGCAGTTGTTGCCATCACATCACATGCTTAACAATCATCAATCGATGAAGATCATCGACGTGCAAAGAACCACACAAAAAAATACAACTTCAACTTTATACATCGCTATTATTATTATTTGCTGTGCTCACACTTGACTCGTGGAAGATGGTCGTCGTCGTATCGTATATACCTGTATGGATCTGGATCTGATTCTAGGTCATTGTTCATCAACCAGCACAATTTATTTGGTGAACGATATTGGATCTATTTTTAGAGAGGTTGTAAATCCCAAGTGCATTGTGTACACAGAGGGAGATTCGCAGAAATGTCCTCATGTTTGTGCACTTTAACATATAAACTGTTTGTATTGCATTGCATACCATACAACAACCAGTCATACCACACTTTGCATACAAAGTCACTGCACACACACGAACCTTCAGATGGAAGCAATGAATGAATGCAAAACCTCATGTCCACTCCATTACTCACTCATAGTCAGATAAGTCCCCAAAGACACAGGTAAGCGTGGCACTGTGGTGGCACTTGTGCTGAGGTACTTTTTTTCTGCGAAAACCACATAAGGATCTTTTGTTTTGTTTTTTTTATAAAAAAACCCTATGTGTGTGTCCTACGTTCAACCTCCACTTAAATCCTGGCGAAAGGATTTTTGGGTTTTCCACTTTATTCTCTCTCTCTCTCTCTCACATACACACAAAAATTGTTCGAGGAATTATGAACAAATGCTGTTGTTGTTGCTAGCGAGTGCCGCATCGTGAACAAATTTAAATGTATACTTTTTCCTACGAAAAGGGCTAACTACAAAACACAGTTTCAGTCATAAGCGTTCAGTCATGTTTTCATGGTGAGAAGCGAGCGGTTCCAGTTGCATGATCCAAAATTAAACCTTACGAACCTTATGAAAGAGCGAAATATATATGCTGCTAATTGAAATTAGCTGGAATACTTATTACTCATCAATTGACTATGGGATCTTGAAACTGGGTAGCAACCCAACCGTGATCAAGTGGTAAACATTTTTCAAACATTTAAAATGGACGTGCGTATATTAGGATATTATTAGGGAAATATTAGGACAGACAGACATCCATCATTCCTGATTTCATCAAAATTTCCTGTTAATAGCTCTGCTCCTTTACCACTGTTATTAATGCCAAAAACTATGGAAAAGATATGCCAGGAAGAGTCTTGATTACACCACGATACCTGCTTACAAGAGCATGCATACCTGAGCATGCAAGAAGTCTCAGACTTAAAACAATGAACATTTGAACATGTACGCTTATCTAAATTAGCATTTAATACAGGAATAACATCAGACATGGCCAAGACTATGTCGGCGGCATCACCGGTGTTATGGTAAAGTTGCCACTGGCTCAATAAAAGATCAACCATTTTTTATGATGTAAATCAACGCAAGCAACCCTTTCCCATCTCAGCGTCCCCTGATATTTTAACCTTTGTCTTTAATTCTCAGTCAGTCAATTTGCCTCGACAATATAAACTTGACTGCAAAAAATAGTAAACTCCTTTACCTCAACCTCACCCTTTTGTACGAGACAGTGGAATTTGCCAAGTGGATTACATGCCTTTTCGTCTGCTGCTGCTGCTGCTGCAAAGCAAAGCAAAGCAAAAGTAGTGGTAATACGAATTTTACAAAATCCAATGACGACTAATGAAACGTGTAAAGTCCTTGAAACAATTTTTACAAGTTCTGATCATGGCATATCGCATATCGATGAAGTGAATTTTATATGATGATGACGTCGGGTGTGTAACAACACAAGTAAAACTTCAAGCATATTTAAATGTATTGCACACGCTCAATCACACTGACGACGCGACGATGACTACGATATTATGAGTGAGTGTGAGCGCCACAGCCACACAAACTGCATACGGTTTTTTTGACACAAGTAAAAACAAGTTAAACCTCTACAGCTACCAGAGTTACAGCTTCACATGCTCGAAAGCCCAAACCCCCTTAATGGATGCTCATATAAGTCATCCAGTAGCTTTAACCCAAAAAGAGTACCCATCATCGAACAAAATCTCTGCGTTTTGATTCATAAAACAACAACAACCAAATACATTCATTTTTTTTTCTCCTAGAGTGTAACAAAAATGATTCAAATAGTGATATGATCAAAGTGGGGATGTGAGTTTTGCTACAACTGCTGCTGCTTTAGATTCTTGTTGTGGCATAATATAACCAACACTCATTCATGATATCATAGCTACACACTATTCACACAGAAACACACTGTCCGTGTCCACTATCATCAACAGTAGTAGTAGGCTATAAGGCAATATTTATCAGATCATTTTTAAAAAGACGGAATTTTTAATGATTCCCGTACAGAGAGCAGCGTAAAGATGTAATAGTATGCAGCCTAGCCTAATACCTATTTCGCAATGGTCTAGAATAGTTGACCACTCACTGTGTGAGTGAAGATAATGCTTCGCGCTACCTTCCTCGTCGATGCCAGAGAGACAAAATGTTTAGACAGGTATGGAGCCAAGTGAGGTGTTTATGCTAGTTTCAGGCTTAAATTACACGTGTACTGAGGAGGAAAACACTATTATTAACTTGAAGACAGCAATATGCAATATACCTGTTTGAATTGGAGAAGAGAAGCGCAGCGGTCCGTGTACATCAAGATGCTTGTGAGAGATTTTCAACATTCTCACAAAAAACAACTGCACATGACGTATTGAATGGATGGAATGGATGTAGTATTAAAAAAAACTCTCATTTCCGCGAAAGTAAAATATACCAAAAAAAGGGATCGCGCGAGACAATTGCTAAATGGACTTTGGTTTATCCTAGATTCACAAATTACACAAGGGATATACATATATATGCATTGAATGCAAATGATAAAAAATGAAAATTATACATCTCAATCAGTCACAACCAATTTGCAAGGTAAATATGCAGGAGGAATGATGATGATGATGATGATGTGGATAGCGTATGAAATTTAGAACCGGTCCAGTGGAACTCGATTTGTTAGCCATTTAAAAAAATACAAATCAGTGCAAAAATGAAGGCGGGGGAGTGTTACAACAAACAATCAGCAAAAATGATTTGAACTAAACTACGAGCTCTCAAAAAATTGAGCCGTTCAGTTGAGTTAAACGCAGGCGTATTTTTTTGTGATGTGATACCTACCTGGGCACTGGGTACAAAAGCTACAATTTTTCCTCTTTTCGACT
This sequence comes from Dicranocentrus wangi, assembly GCA_036850665.1. Lineage (NCBI taxonomy): Eukaryota > Metazoa > Arthropoda > Collembola > Entomobryomorpha > Entomobryidae > Dicranocentrus > Dicranocentrus wangi. The sequence goes on along the minus strand of JAANSN010000394.1, from coordinate 33,905 downwards.
AATTTTTTTATTGGTCACGATTTGAAACCACCTTACGTCAATTTGCAGTCACATCACATTTTTTTTCCATTGTTGCAGTTCAGCAAACAGGGATATCGAGTGCCACTTTAAAGCGGCGTAAAGAGAGAGAATGAATGCTAGAGAGGAGAGCAGTTCTAAGCGTTTTTTTAAGCCGACGCGTCACCACTCTTTCGGTGATATATCCTGCTTCACCATCATCACCACCACCAACAAGTTGAAATCGAAATGAAAGTACAATATACTTATATATGATTCACACACAATCTGTGATGTCAGCTATTCATAGAAAATCACTACAATGCAATTCACTGGCGAGGATGATGACTGATGATGATGATGATGGTGTGTACTCTTCTTTTTTCTTCTTCTCTAGTGTATGATATAATACTGGATGGTGAAAACACTAGCTTTTTTGTGTACTCATTGCATATGTCATGACACCACTACGATTACGACAAATATATTAGGCAAAAAAAGTTAAACCAGTAGTAGTAGTTGATGACTTGGATGTCCGCCGCCGAGTTGCAGACTGCATCAGAGCTCTTTTTTTTTTACATATTTTATGTAAAACAGGATGGGACAATGGGGTTCTCACTACAAACAAAATTTGTGTTGGTTATACCTACGTTTATTTTTATTTTTATTTTTGTAAAATTTGAATGGAAGTTACAACTATCAGGGAGGATGACTGTCACTTCTCTTTACGAGTTTCGTACAATAAGTAGTAGTAGTATGGAATGGTGTTATGGTGTAACGAAAGATTTTGCTCGTGATATGTTTAGAATCATCATCATCATGGGATAATCATCATTCATTCAAAACAACGCAATTTTTTACAACTCTATACGAAATGTAAACACTGGCGAAACTTGAAGCCTGCGTGTGCGAACTCCATTTAAACTCAAAATATTCGTATGAGATATAATCATCATCATAATTCATAATCTGCTATTTCTAGATTCATTCATTCATTCATGCACTTTCCGCGTTTCATCAATCAGGGTAAAAAGGAATGGAGTAAAATAAATGGAGGGTATTGCTGTATTATGGTTCAGGTGATCAGTGATCACTCCTCCTGGTTTTGCGTTTCGGCTTGTGTCACTCTGCATGGGGTAGGGTGAAACACTAGTTTTTCCAGACACCATACACCAACAACGTTTATCTTCTTCTTTTAATGGACGCTACAGGAATCGCGCATTAGGGTCGTTTTTTTCTCTACGCATTCTCAACTCTCAACCCATGATGGCTTTATATACCTACATATTATTTTCTATTAAAAAGAGAAGCACGAAGCACGACCAACCCATATTTCAACTTGAGTACAAAAATCGTGTAAAATTCATTCGTAAAAAGTGTGGTTAGTTTCACGCCACTTACAATTATGGACTTTTTAAGTCTATAGTGATTTGTGTGATTTTCCATAGCTTATGATTAGCGGCGGCGGCGGCGGTAGGTAGCCTTGAACCTGCCATTGATGCTAAAGGGTCGACGAATCTATTTTTACACTGCAGAAAAATTATGAATAGTCGAAGCCACACACTCTCGTTCAAAATATATGATGTGTGGCTCATTTCGTATGCACATGTATAGGCATGGCATTATCAGCTTTTGCAGTGATTTTCCGCTTCATCCCTACTACACCCAAATCGAGGACTTACTACTCATTAATCATTAAAACATTCGGAAAGTTTTGAAGTCTCAAGTGGAGAGGACTTGTTGTTCCCATATCCCATCATGACACCTCGTGCCCGTCACAAGTCACAACCAACATATAATTCTGCGCCTCATTACTACTTACTATTAAACTACTATCGATCGACGATCCCCAGCCAGCAGCCCTGTCCTGTCCTTTATGACAAAGAACCTTTTTGGTCATCATGGTTTATAGAGAAATGCACAAACAGTGTTTTTGAGCGAGTGTCAGCCAGCAGTCGAAAGCAATTTCTGATTGTTTGGCAAATGACTCCCTTTTGTGGGGATCGGGGATTGTTATGCAAACAAATCAAAGGCTTTTTTTTATTATTCTTCTGCTTATCGTTAGAACAAATAGCACTAGCACTGTTTCAGTCGGTTGGTGCAATGAAATGGTACCTTTTGCAATTTAGCCATGCAGTTTGTGTGCTACTCCGAACGAAATGCATATTATGCTCTTAAAGGCAGGGTCCATTGTGTGTTGACGGCTAACAGAAATTGTAGTAGTAGAAGTAGTAGTAACAGTATTCACCTTTTTCAGGCGAGACTTTGAAACCACAAATAAAACGGACCATATGACGTCATATCGTCATTTAGAAAGAACATGAGCCAAGCGAGAATTGAATGCATGGAAGAAGCTTTTTTTGAACAAGATGATTTGTAATAAATATTGGGAAAGAGCGTTTGTAGTCGAAGGGTTGTTTAATTTTTAATTGACTATCAGAATCATATTCATTTGACATTTTTTTTCTTCTGTAATGCTTTTTCACCAGATTGTGGTTGTATATGGGAATAAGTACATATATTGTTCTTAATGAGCAGGCAGAGAACACCATGCACCACCTCTCACTCACTTGTAATTACTGTTCTTGCATGCAATACAGGTAAAAGAGACACAGACCGTTGTTGGTATGCCAAATTGCCATCGCGGCGTCGTCATTCATAAACTGGCGAGTTGTAAGTTGTAATGTAAGCAGTAGCCCTAATCTCCTTTCAGACAGCCGGTTTCTTTGTTTATGCGGATGCAATTTTATTTCATCAGAAAGAGTTCTTTGCTCTTACTACAACAACTTACTCACTATGTGTGTGTGTGTAATGATTTTCGATATGCATATTTGCGCACAAAATATGTACATACCTCTCCAAAAGACAATTATTTCCTAGGGAATATACACACATTTCATCTAGAGTCGAGCTATGCGCCTTGTGCGATTCTAGCAAAAGTCAGAGAATGTATACAGGCGTTTTACAGGCAAACCTAGTCAAGTACAACAACAACAAGGAGGAAAAATAATGCGATTTAAGGAATGGATGGATGATTTAAGAAGAAGAAAAACACTGTCTTTAATCCTAGAACCACCCGCGACAATAATAGGAAACGAAACTCTGATTTGATCCGCCAACTTTCAGCGAGCCAATTTGAGTGACATGATTTAAAAACCAGAGCATGATTTTAATTATTTCATCCCTCCCTTCCCTACCGACCACTCAATTTGTATTTCCTAGCAGAGAGTGTTCGAGATAAAATTAGGATTGATAAAAAGTACGTTCTAGTATATAGGTACATACCAAAAATTCCTTATCCCCTAGGTGTACTGGTCCCAAGTCTGTCACATTCACTTGAAGTTTTGATATTAGTATTTTAGCCGATACACTTTCACGGTTTCTCGATTTTTTTTTTTTTGTTTTTTATTTTAGAAAAAATTCACTTTAAGGGAAATCTTTTGTCATCAGCTTTTACTTCGACAATGAAAATTCCTTACAGCCACTTTGCCATTCACAGTGAGTCGGGTTACTCAATAAGTAGAAAATGTGTAATAGCTAAAGAGGAGAGTCTTGAACATCAATCTCCCATAAATCACCACGCGCACACATCCTTTTTAACATCAACCCTTCTTGTTGTAGAAAGCTATTAGGCGCAACATGTGTGTACGAACGATGTGTGTGCTTGCTTTCAAGTCTTTCATTAAACAAAACGGCTGGCTGGCTGGCTGGGTTGCTACTTTGGCTACTTCTTTCCCTCAAGAGTGCTGGCAACTGGTAAGGTGATCCTCTATGTCGGTGAAATAATGTAATAATTAAGAAGTGCTCGTACTTGCCATTTTGAATATAAAAAAGTGGTTGTAAACTAATCGAATTCCAACTGCGGGCAAATGAGCGAGCCTCTCTTACGAGTACAGTAAAAGTAAATAATAAAAATTGTTTTCAAACAAATAAATTTTTATCGTGTGCAAAGTCAGGAATGAAGTTCTCTGGGCGCAATAATGATGATTTTTGTGTGTATGGTGCCGTCGGGATACCTTTTCTGACTGTTATTTTGCCAGTATTATAAACCCCTTTTACTTGTTTGTTGGTTCGCTGGTATTTCGAGAGCGATGCGATCCGACGCGTTGCGTTGCGACGGTGTGACTATACCTGAGTAATTTCTTCTTGCAACTGCTCAATAAAGCTAGTGAGCTGCGGAAGCAGTTCTCCTTCGGTATATATGTATCATCAGCAGTGGTTTGGTTGTTGAGGTGCTAGTCGAAGTATTCAATAGTATTCAAGTCAATGCACATATAATATGTGATCCCAGTTGCTGTGTAACGTTTTAGCGAGAAGGATGATTGCAGGTATGCATAAGGTCCGCTTCTAAAGTGTGTTGTTGAGTGTTGCGTATGTATGTAATCTTAAAAGTCCCATGGCAAACATTGCATACAAAACTACCTGTTCCTGGGCTCCATCATCCAACATCCAACCTTCGTTCGTCAGGAGGAAACCCCATTCAACAGCAAAAAGCAACGCAACGGCATAATATTCAATATATATATTGTAGTTTGAGTGCAGATTTTTGGGCTATTATTATTACACAGCGCTCAATATTTTCCCACTTTGCATTCTAAAGCTGGTAGTGTCAGTTAGTGTGTTCACGTTGAGCGATATCATGGAGCAGGTAAGTCCATGGGAAAATTTTCGGAATGTTTTGCACTACATTATTATAACGTTTTATTAAGGGGGGAAATCAGTCAGTGAACACATGTGTGGATTTGTATTTTTGCTTTAAAGGGTTTTAAACCAGAAAACTTGTTACTCCTCCTGCCTGACGTGATGGGATTCCAACAGAATGAGATGTCTGATGTCTGTGCAGGCAATGTCGTCGCTGAATTACATATTCATATGCACATGTTACTTTTTTACTATTTTATTATTATGCATGTTTAAAGACCACTCGACTCCACTCCCTACATGTTGTGTGGTTTTTAGGGACGCACGATGCCTTTAATTCAAGTAGCAAAATGCCAAAATGCCCACAGAGAGACTGAAATATGGGGACAGAGGCACAGGTACTTAGAAAAACAATTCTTTCTAGCTGTGAATTGAACGCGAAATGTGCATGAATGCGAATGTAAGGAATGACGACGAAGGGTGAGTAGCAAAAAAAAGAAGCAATTGATGATGGTTTACATGTTTGAACTGCATGCATGTCATTTAGATTTGAATATACAATGTGAAACCAATACATTCGTCAATGCAATGTTTCCTGTGCGTCGGTGAGTCAGCAAGCAGCAGTCCTGTCGAAGTCTTTCTTTTTTTTTGTTATTTTGTATTGAAATGTAAGGAGGAGCGGTTTTAGACTACCATGTCTTAAGTCCTTTGCGATTTACGATTACAATGCGACGTAATAACTTCACGGACCTACAGCTACAACAAATTATATGACGAAGCAATAATATTCTTTTTAACCATGTGTTTAGCTCCGCGGCGATGCGACTTGATGACGAACTAATTTATTTAAAGAATGTGCCTCGTAGCGAGAATTAGCAGGTATTGTTTTAGTTTCTATATATGTCTGAACACTGAACTGATGAACAGTTGAGTTGAGGAAAATCCAGACAGGACAGCAGCAGCGAGGGTCTAGTAGCAATTAAAAAAATGCCATGTGAGACAAATTATTAATGAATAATAATAAAAATACAGAAGCAAGAAAGACACAGTGTTGTACCTCTCTGTCTGTACTTCAGTTTATAACGGTCCTCTTGTTAAAGTATGTTTAACACCTCGGTCCAGTCTGCTTGGCTTGTTGCTAGTTGTTGAGTATGCACATAACTTAAATGCTTTCAATTTCACACACATTTTTAACGCGTACAATATGCTAATACTTACTATTGCTGCCGGCCGTAAATCAGTCGCAGACGTTAATTATCTCAACAAGAGGAAGAGGATGGCCCCAGTGTCACTTCAAGCGAAGAAGGCAAAAAGGAGAGCGTCGTGATTGGACTCTGGAGCTTCATCTGATCAACTCACAATGTCATACGTGTATGTATTGTTGTGTCAGGCAAATCAGCCAGCACTATTTATCAGTTACAATTTCAGGTTTCAGTTTCGTTCAAACTTGTCAATGTCGATTTTTCATGAAGGGGATGGATATTTATGTGCTTTTTATTATTTTGCCTGTCTCTGTCTCGTCTGTATGTAACTTTGGCTGGAAAGTCATGTCTCAGCAGCGATTCCAATTTTTCAAAATTTCACTACCATGTCATCATATCATACCTTTTATGTACATTGTCGACTATGTATGTCCACCATGATATTTGTGGCCTTCAATTTCTTAACCAGGATGTCTTTACCGTAGTACTACTACCAGGCATAAACACATAATAGGTAATCATAATTGTGGTGCAAGTGCAAGTAGTCTGTTTAAAATCACATGAAATCGGATCTTCTCCTTTTACGCGTACGACTTGCCGCATGATGACCTTCCGTATTTCTGACTTAAAGTTTAAGGCTTTTATCAAGCTATATAATACAAGAATGTGCCGTATTACATTTCATGGGTGTCGTGATGTAAGAAAATCAACTCACAATCAAGTAAGTTGACAAGGTTTCAAGTTGAAACTTTCAAGACGAGATTGACGCCGACACCTCTCCCTGCTTACGATTAGATCAAGAAATTTATCGTAAGCAGTTTTATTTCCTAATTTGAATACTGAAACTGATTAAGTGAATCCTGCGTCGTCGTCGTCGTCGACTTGCCTGAGCAGGCATGTTTTTGAAGTTGGTTGGGGAAATAATGACATAATGTACGTATGTATTTATTTTTGGAAGTCTTTAGGTACGTCGCTCTCATAGCTCTAATATATAAATAGAAGTGCATATGTCACCTCTGCGCCTGCGCCTGCGTCTGGACATTGGTGTTCATTCACATTTTTTCTTCGTCTTGGGATTTTCGCAATCACGTCACGACTTAAAACATAATAAATTAATGATGCGAGGGATGATAAGCAAATTTAGATGGTGAAAGGTTCTATCTCAATGGGATAGGATACTCATCTTACTCTTACATTTGTTAATGATTTTTAGTCGACTCTGGTGGACTGACAATGCATAATATTATTATGTATTGATTTCCAGGTATGACATGCAATCAATAATAATAAGAATCGCATGACTCATTTGCTGATGTGAGTTGTCTTGATTAATAACTTCTGTACTATAAAGTGATGCCTTTGTCACATTTCAAATTATTTTTTTTTTAAACTGTCTGATGTTTATTCATCAGCAGCTTGGCTTCTAAACCCCAGCCAGCAATCGTAAGTAAATGAGTCATGAGCAGTGTAACATTGCTTTTATTTTATGCGTTTATTTCTGTCGCTAAAATGATGATATGGCTTATATTATTCCTAGAAATGGAGCGTTAAGAAGCACTAACAAGGGTAAAGAGGATTTTGACAGGAAAATGTTTGTTGGAAAATACGATGAAGTCACAACAAGAAAAGGAAAAAAGGTTGAATAAAGGAATGGGAAAACATATACCTAGGAGGACATTGTGCTTTTAGTTTGGTTTACTGACTTCATCTTCATGACCCGTCGTCCGTCGTAAATAAAGTTTTTTTGTTTCTCTTTAATCCTTCACCCCGTACAAATCACATCCTTGAACTACCAAAGTTGAAAGTACTTGCCCAGACGAAGATATTAAGTAAATCCAAGTCGTCGTGGAAGAAAAATAGTATGACGTCCCTGACCCTTACCTTGAGGATTATATACTCGATTCATAGTGTACGCAGCGGATACATAATAATATGTTCTTACAGCTTAATCTCAACAAATACAAAAAGTACCTACAGTAAATGTTAGCGGAATACGATATTTCTATTTTAAGTCTAATTGTTATGTTGTTTGGGTTGAGATTTTGGAATACCTGCCAGGTTGACTGCATGGAAACGCATGAAATCATGAATGACACGACGACTGACAATAATGCACAAGTGGTACTTGATTCCATTGTGTGGAATTTGTGTAACTTGAATATTTTTTGGAGATTTTACATTTAGTGCTGGCGTAATTGTGAGGCTTCAATAAGTTTATTTATAGCTAAAGTGAATCCATGTTTACTATATTAGAACAAGAGTTACAAAAAATTATGCCAAATTACTATGCATACTATTTGCCTTCAAAAAGAAGCATTTACGTGTAATAGTCGTAATACGGTAAAGCTTTTATCGTGGCTAAGAAAGTCTCTATTTACAAATAATCTTACACTCGATATTACACAAATTAGCTCAATATTAACCGTAGCATATTTAATAGTACAAATTCGACCGTGTATATTTCTGGAGAAGCGTGGAAGTATATATTATGCATAGTCAAATTATTGCAAGAGGTTTCCTTACTCTCTTAAGCAGTATGCCCCTTGCAAACAAGGTCTGTCCAAGGTGCCCTACTTTATCTGGTACACTAGGTCATATGAGTCCCCCTTTCAACTTGAAAATGACAGGGCCCAACTTTTCTCCACTGAAGGTACGATCCCCTTGTCCTACTAGCATATAGCAGTATGCTATATGGTGGTCTTTTTGTCTGGACAAATGCGACATTGTCAGCGTGTTTGGGATGACTCACTCACACCATCGCATCATCGCCCAGATTTGCTTAAGTATTTAAACTTTGAACAGGAAAGAAAGCACAAGCTTCTTGTGATCTTCTATCTCCAACCTCTCTCTTTTTGAGCTAGTCATCCTAAACTCGTGGAAACTTTTGACATGGAAATTAAGTTCATCATATCCACCATCGCCACAATGTGTCATTTCCTTCTTGGTGTGTGGATGGATCAAACGAGCTACGACACTGGGGAGAGAAGGTCACTCTTGCATAACAATCATCACTGGGGATGTGCGTAATATAATCGGGGTAGTATTGGCTCAATTTGGTATGGGTGAGTGACCAGAAAGAATACTAAAGAAAAATACTTTGCCTTCAACTGTTTCATGATCTCATCTGTGATGTGCTGTGAAATGAACCACGACATGTTTTTATTACCATAATAAAACCAGAGCATCAGCATGGAAAGAACCGTAAATTGTAAATCCCCAAAACTATTCCCACCGAGATCTGAGCAAAAGATCTGATTCCCATGAGCAAAAGTCGTATCTGTTTTCGAGCAATCCGTTAACCGGTTTTAACGGCGACATTTTAACAGGTTCATGCCTATCACAAAAATGCCTATCCTATCGTTGTGTCCAATCTGAGGGGTTCAGTTGCCTCCCTCTGGCCACTGTTCCCACTTTTAAGTTTTGCATGGCTTGTCATAAAAATAAATTTTACGCTGACGCTCGCTTCGCTGTTAGTAGTTAGATTCACTGAATTTGTTAAATTGCAGTTTTTACTTGTTTTCGTTCAGAGCTCTGACTGAGCTAGCAGTACGCCCTAGCAGCTAAAAAGAATGCCAAATTACTGGCATTAATTCCAGAAATTGAAAGATAGCCATTTTGACGCCATTTTATTTCATTAAAGCAAGTTTAGAGCATGAGCTAGGTTGTACGGATAGTCAGCTTAGTAAGCCAAACCGCACATTAAAAGTAAGCATATTATGTGTAACAAACAAATGCCAGACCAATTCTCATTTATTCATGGACAATATTTTCCACGCAATACTTCGTCGTGGTAGTTTACTTCAGTTGTGGACCGTGGTGGGCACTTGAACAAGTTAATCTGCTCAATCTCTGGTAAGTTCTTCCAATCAAATTATTGTCATTTTGATGCGTTGTTACTTATATCACAATATCACCCAGTAGTTTCAATTGATTTCATGTTCATATGCCTGCGTTATCATTAAGTCGAATTCTGAAAATGCCCATCCAGAGATTGGTTGGCATCAACTAGAATTTTGGAGATAGAGAACTGCGTGCAATTTAGGAGGTTGAATTTGGTTTTGTTATGAAGAAATTGTGGGACATGATATGCATGCATAATGTGGATTAATGTATAATGAATAAGCGTAAAGTCGTATCAGCGATGTAAAGGTTACAAAAACCGTGTGTCATAAACCTATAAGATCAGTATTGGGTCAAAGCAGTATTAGTGGTCAGTGGCCAAATTGTAAGGTTGCGATTATAAGTATTATATCATTGCTTCGCACAAATTACATAAGAAGTACTATTCTAGTGCTGCGTTATATTATAGCTTACGACGTGACATACGAGAAACACGGAAAATGAGTTTCATGCTCAATCTCCAGCACAATGTCACTCTGCTACATATTTGGATTTTTAAGTGATTTGCTCACATGCTCAAGTGGGTAATCTCATTTTTGTCAATTACGTTTTCCTTTAAAATATATTTGGTGCGGTGGAGCCTAGTTGTAAGGAATGTCTTGGATGAACGAACTTCAAAGATGAGATGAGAGTCATTTTCCCACTTAAATGGAATATAATGTAGTCCACACATTTACCAACCCTGGTTACATTTAAACGTGCATCGTACGTAAATTAGGTGATAACACGAGGTACAAGCGCACTGATAGTGCGCACCGAGATAACAATGCAAGTTTTAACGAGACTTTAATGAAATTATTAAAGCCCATATAGGCTATAGGAAATTATAAGTGCAATACGGCGATCACAAAAACTAAAAATCATTTTTAAACACACTAGCAAGTAAGTCATGAACATAATTTTCATCAATCATTAAACACCACATTATTGCTGGGTCATTTGGGTTGTCTGGGAGCTATACATCGCATCGGCGCCTAAAACCGTATACCTTAAAGAAGCCAATTAACTTTTTCATCCATTTTTTGTTTCGTATTATATTTTCCCCTGTTAAAATACTTAAAATCATTGGCAGTTTAGTACCTCCTTTAGCAGATGCGCGTTTAAATGTTACATACATCTCGGTCCCATAGTTACGCGTTACGCTGCCACAGCCAAACAATTGAAAAATCACGGACCTTTTCCAATTTCTCCAAACGAATTGGATTTCTACCATTTTTGGACTTGTAGCTCAGGTGACAATATGATTTTTGAATTCATATGCATTATCGCTACATACTACTATTGCAATACTATAAATTCATTTTCCTATGCTAAAGCAACTCCCCTCACCTCATTATCGTCGTGTATACTTAGTAATAATAGGAAAATGACAAAAATGATGCTTATCTCATCCTCAGCCTCGCTTATCTTTGTTGCTCACTATCACCCCCACCACCAACCACCTCTATCATCTACTCTCTATAATATTCTTGCTAGTTTTAAGAATAATGTATGTTCATGGTCACCACACCAACCAACAACCAGTTGATTGATAATGCAAATAATGCAATGCCTATTAAACGAGGGGATTGTTCTGTACAAAGGATGCATGCATGCTCTATAGCAACTGGTGCATTACTTGTATGTATCTGTATCACTATCAACTCTATCACTATAACTACGTGTACTACGCTACACTACTACGGCGTAGTAAGTAAAAGCAGCTAGAGAATTTCAAGTGGAGGCATATTGCATGTGGCATTATTGTGGCATTGGGGCATGGCATGTAGGTATATTTACTCAACGAGGAGGAAAAAAAAATTGGTGCATTCAGCTGTTCGTTCGTCTTGTTCAAAAAATGATGTTTGCTGCTTGATCTGCCTTGCCTGCAGGTTGCATGTTGTGTTGTTGTTGTGGATTTTGTATGTTGTAAAAGTAGTAAATTGGTTGGACGCATGTGCTTGTTTATTGTGTTGTTTGTGTGGCGCATAATATCATCATATCAATAGATAGTAGTAAGTAGTAATATTTTATATTATGTACAAACAAACTTGCTTCTTTTAAGTGTTATTGATGATACAACAGAGTGTGTTGTTATTTTTGTGCATTACTCCTTGCGGGGCTTGTACCTGACTGAAGAGCTCTAGGGGGAAAAATAGTTTGTGTCTAGGGATTTAAAAGGAAGAAATGGCCACAGTGCACTGCTGCTACTACCACCACTCATTAAAATATGTTAGCGAAGACGAAGCCTTAATAATAATAGCTCATTTCAGAAAGCCCGTTATGCTCAGCATCATCCAGAAGAAGAACTATAATAATAATATTCTCGTGGAGAACAATAAGTCTCATCATCATCATCATCATCATCAACAAGTTGAAAAAGTTTCTCACAACAATAAATTGATTCATCATCATCATCGTGATGATAATAAGCCATTAAAGACATTGAACTATATATAGTAGAGACTGATGGGGTTCAAAACCAATCATTTAATAATAAAAGTTGGATGCTCAAGCAGATCTCGGCGGTCGGTGACAGACTACAGACTGGAGTTATACATACATATACGCCTTTGCGTACAAACAAAGTAAAACAAAATGTGATGCATAATTTTATATAGATTTAAAAAAAAAAAAATTGTGAGTGTAATATTCAAGTCACAAAGAGAATATTTATATGGAATTATAAACAATATATTAAAGGCTTGAGTTATATTTTCATACTCATTCAAAGTTAGACTAGTTAAGACCAACAACATTTCATGTTTGGAAGGTTTTATTTTTTAATGATTTTGGAGAAAAACGGTTAGAAAGGCACAGAGAGCGTGCTGTGCTATCTTCATTCTTGCCCTTTATCCTTTCTCCGACTTTCTCGTTCCCAGTCACAGTTGAAGGCTCCAGGAAAGTCTTGAAACTCTGAGGCGTGATTGAGTGTTTGTGTGTGAGCGAGAAACCTATATTGTATATTGGGAATTGCGATTGATTAAATGAATGAAATCTCCGAAAGGCCAAAAACAGGAAACAAGAAGGATTACGGTAGTAATTACTACTACCACTATATTTATTTATGACTGTATTGTTGAGTGATTGATAGATGATGATATGATGACTGTTATGGTTTCTTTGTCATCAAATTAACACGTTCATAATATAATAATACAGTTGTTAGTAGTGGCGAATGATCAACTTGTTCTCTATATACTGTTGACGGTTATTTAAAACTGTTAACTGACTGTTGCTGGATTCGAGTACGGTGCAGTGCGCAGTGTGAATATTGTGAATGGTCAAAAAAATGGCAGCACATAGGTTATCAAGTGAAAACATCAAAACTTTGCAGGGTTTTCTAGGGGATATTACAGAGGACGACTGTAAAATACTAATTGAGGAATATGGGTCAAATAGTAAGTTATTTATGTCTGTCTGTCTATGGGTCTGTTGTATATGCTATACATACTATATTATTACTATATTCCTTAACAGATGCAGATGTAACGGAAATTGCTCAAGCCATATTCGATGTTGTGGACACGTCCAGCTTCCAGTCGGTCTCAGATTTGATATGGAACATTAAGCAAAATCCCTGCTTCAGTGTTCGCAGGAGTCAGTCTTTGCGGGAGAGACATGCCAGCGCAGACGACTCCTGGTGTTTGGCGAGATCAAAGTCGTCAAATACAATTAATAAGCCTGGTCTCTTGCCAAATGCCGTACAACAACAGCGACCTGCCTCTGCAACTGCTCAGATTGACACACAACCTGCTGCCGCTGTTCAGGCGATGCCCTATAGTGGAACTACGAATCCAATCCAAATCCTGAAAACACCTAAACGGGTTGATATAACCACACTTCGACTGTATATGTCAAATTACTTACAGGATGCCGAGTCCCGCAACTTGTTGTACGACGTGTACGAACAAAAGTCTCCGAAACTGTTAATTCTAATGAGGGGAGCGTCTGGCTCTGGAAAGTCGACGTTGGCATCTATCATGTACGTTATATCTGAACAAGGGGAAATTTGTTCAGCGGATAACTACTTTACCAAACGAAATGGGGAGTACGTATTCAATAAAAATGCGTTAGGGGAAGCTCACGAGCACTGTCGCATTGCTTGCCAAGCTGCGCTACAAAAAGGGGATAGCCCCATTATTATTGATAATACTAATACGCGCGTTGATGAAATGCTCCCCTATGTAAGACTTGCAGTGGCGTATAATTATGATATCAAAATTGTGGAACCAAAAACAGAATGGAAAAACAAGCCCTTACAATTGTCACGCAAGACTGTGCATGGTGTACCAAAGCGAACTATTCAATGTCAGTTGGAACGATTTGAGAAGACGACAGTGAAAACTATGGTTGAAAGAGTTTTAAAGCAGCAAGGTCTACCAATGGGGAGATATCGCCCCATACAAAACATGGAATGGGGTGGTGGTGGTGGCGGTGGAGAAGCTTCCAATGTAACTCGTTGGGTTGCCCCTGTTGACCCAGCACCGCCGCCGCCGCCACCATGTAAACCCATTCCGGTCGCGTCAATGCCCGCTGCTGCTGTACCATCTCCACCTCCACCATTTACTTCGGTCGCTCCGAAACCCATACAAGGCTTCCTCCCAGTTGGTACATCCACCTCGACAAAGCTGACAATTACTCCATCCACACAGTCTTGGATTGAGCCCCCATCAGTTACATCACCAACCGCGATTATGTTGTCGGATTTGGTTCCCGATTTGAAGAATGGCGTTTCCAACTCGGGTGGACCAAAGCCTAAGAGATCAGGTAATAATAGCAAGGGGGTATATACGTTCACGTTCTACGACGTATAAGTATGTTCACGAGTGTGTATACATTAATATTAACAATATTTCATTGTTACATAGGAAAACGTAACGGAAATTCTAACGGAGGAACAGCGTCAACAACAAATTCATCATCTCAGATTGACAAAATCACGCCAGTGCCAGTTGTGTTTGAAGATCCTGCACATATAGCATTCGAAAACTTGTGCAAACATTTCCCCGTGGTTCCTAGAGATGAATTGGAGAAATTTTTTAACGACCATGAAGGTGACGCTGACGCTTGCGTATTAGCCTTAATTGAAGAAGGCTTTGAGTTTGTTGATTCGTGTGATGTTCCAACTGCTGCTCAGATAATCTCTACGCCGTCAGTTCTAAACGAAGATCCTCCCGCTGCTGGACAAGAACCAAGTCCAACAATTGATTGGGACAACCTAATGTCAATCAGAAACTACATGTCTGTTCCCAATACTTTTGACGGAGGATCCCAAGTGAATTCTAATCAGGCTATCACTAGCATAGTGGCTAATGATGATGCAGGTCGAGTACCATTTGGCGTATTCATAGATTCCGATTCTGAGAGTGACTCAAGTGAAGACACAGAAGACGAATCGGATGGATTTGATATAGAGCTTCCTGTACCTTTCGGCCGAATGCTTTTACGAGCGTTTGGCCATCCAGATGACGAACTACGCGAACTGACACAAGACGAGTTAACTATCAAATTGGGAGCAGACACCGCGTTTGAAATTTATAAAGCCTTATATATAAACATGCACAATGCAGATAACGACACTCCGCCTCGTAGTAATTCTACTGACGAAACTGGTTCTAACTCACCGTCGGAGACTCAGGAGGAGGTTGAAGACGAATTCGACTCCATCGCAATTAGTTTGAGTCAAATGGAATTGGAAACTATGTCGAATGATCCTCAGCTAGCGTCAATCATGAACATTGAATCCAAATTAAACTCCCAAACTGAAAAAAGGCTTCAATTTTACACTGCGCCCTTTAGGAATATGGCGCAGAACATTAATTTCAGCAGGTTGAAGGAGGAATATCCACGGCTGGATGAAGCAATTATTGACGAGATTTACTGTCAGTGTCGCTTGAGTATGGAAATGACCAGAGCAGCCCTAAATGAGCTGTATCCTTCGTCACAACAGCCAAGTCAGAACAGTGCCGCCCAGCAGCAATCAAGCGCTCAAGCGGTCTCGAATGATAGCTCCAACTACATGATGTACAATCCCAATTATATAAAAGCGTATTCTGTAAGTATAAATAATCACTCTAATTTAATTTCATTCCAGTTCAGCTTGATTGCGACTAATTGTTTACAGAAGTTCTAATCTGTCTTGCTTTTGTTCCAGGCGGAGGAAATTAGAAATATGCAGAGGAAGTACGAATCCCTTGAGAAGCAGTGGATGTCGGAAATGACAAAGATGAAGGAATACTACAAAAACTGTCAAAGTAGAGGCGAAAACCAAATTAAATCATATTACATAGCCGAGGTAGAGAATTGTTCCCAATAAAAGAATTGGCTTGAAGATGAGGCTACCATAAAAAAATCTAATATGCTATGAATACATAGGCGAAAAAAGTACAAGACTCTATGAAGGCTCTAGCCGAGGAAATGCAATATTATAAAGCCATTACACAAAATGCAAAACACAACAACGATCAAATTTTGGATTTGCATGGACTGAAAATTGCTGGAGCCATGCGCGTGTTGAAGGAATTTCTGCGGGTAATTAATTATTATTATTTCCTTCATCCTTCATTGATTTGATGGAGGTTTCCAGATATCATTGTGGTGATGAAAAGCCAATTACAATTCTATGAATTTTTGTGCCTTTAGGTGAAGGAAGAAGAATTTGTTAGCGCTGGAACACCAAAAATGTTCCTTCTGGTAATCACTGGGCAGGGAAAACATAGTAAGAATGGTTGTCCGGTTTTGCAGCCCGCAGTAAGAAACTACTTGGCTCAAAAAAATTACAGGTGAGACAAAACATACGTACAGGGCTTATAATTTGGGTAATTTTGGATTATAAAACACGTAGTTCTTACTAAAAGCTGTGTTGTTTTTTGATTGCTTGTATTACAGATTTTTCCCTTCAAAGCCTGGTTGCTTCCAGATAATTTTAACGCGGAGCACTATAAATCAGAAGAGATGAAAATTGTGTAGTAGTAGTAGTAGTACTGGTAGTCGTAATTTAAACGTTGAACTACGGGTACGGTTGAACATTTGTACGAGGCAGGCTTCGTTTCGAACCATCTACAATCAAGAAATTTTAATAATTGAAATTGTAGGGCATCCATTGAGAACGCGAATAGCAAACAACAAACAAACAAGCTAATATTGTGATCATATTGATAATGGAATCAACAATCTACGTTGAACGTAGATTACTATATACGATTGCTTTATTGTTAATTGTTACTTTGGTTTGTATTCGTAGACCCTGCGAAATGTTTATACAATGCGAAACGAAACGAGCCAATTTGATCAAAGTAAGACGTTTGGTGCAGGTAGACGTGCAGTTAGAGTTTTGAAGACAGTTGTCAAGGAAAGGCACGGTACAGTCCGTTTTGGAAATAGCTAGTCATCTGATACGCTGTTTAAACATGAAAACTCAATGTGCCTTTTGTTTGTGATAGGTTCCTACAAAAAGTTAATGACAAAATGATAACTATAAATATTTTGTATAGCTACTGCCGTTACTTTCTAAACATACATATGAGAATTATATATATATATACGAATGCGATTTAGAATTAATCGAGAGTTTATAAAAAGTATTTTTCAGATACATGGTAAACGAAGAGATAATATTAGTTATGTATGAATCGATTTGCATTTACCAGTTATTATAAGTGTTCATCATCAATGTGTATTTTGCTAGAAATGTTGCAGGTCGTGTTTCTTGAGGAATCTGTTTGAAGTAACAACTTTGGATTGTACCATTTTGTATGGCGAAATATGCTAGTTTGTCGTAGGTATATGAAATACATAACATATCAATGTTTTGGAGCATTTTAGTCCTATTTCAAAGCACTTCAGCGATGACGTAAAATTAGTTTTAACCAGCGTACTTAAGACAAAGCCAGATCATTTCTGATTTTCTCCATAATTAATTCCTCCCTCAATAATGTTTTGAATTAGCAACAAGGTACGTTACAGATCCTACGTGTACGTATTTTTATATTGGTCATTCCACCACCTTGAATTCACTGAATGTTTCAGTTTTTCGCTCAATATCACTCTCCTCAACATTTTTTCAAAGACGGAGTAAAATATATACTTATATTCCTACCGAAGCTAATTTGTGGTTTTGCCCATTTGTGCGTGTAGTGTGTAGTAAGTCTAATCGTAAAGTTAAGCTTGAATTTAGTTGTTAATTACTAGTACGCTATCTTCAATCGAGATTATATATTGTAATTAGTACACCTTGCGCTACTTTTAATACAAAGTATAATTATTGGTGATTTTGAGGTTTACCAATAGTCAGTTTTATGTATATGTCGATATGTGTATTAATTAAGGAAAGCAAGTGAACTGATGCCTAGCTGCCTCTAAATACATTTCAATATCTTTTTAAAAAATTTATGGGACTGGACCCGGAACTCTCACCACGAGGTTATGTCTCACATTGATCTATGCTAGTTGCATTGCAGCAGCCTTCAAGGTGCAGTTCTATTATTAGTTAACTTTTTGCATGATATGTGTATGCCTAAAATGGGCCCTAAAATATTTTGTCTCGAGAGAGAACCCTTATTAAGACGTCACTAATTATATCATTCGAGAAAGCATAGCATATTCTATTCTTCAGAGTTAAATTGCATTGTATGATTTTAGTGAATTCATGTCACGTCAGTCCGTTTGTTTGCTCACATTACTGTAGTACCTATAAATAAGTTAGCAGTGGTTCCAGAAGTCAAACAAATGAAATAAATATATGTATATTGTCAATACACATACAAAAATACAAATGTCCACGAAAACAATTGTAAAAATAAGAATACACCATGTTCAAAGGGAAATGATATCATACTTCTGAAATGTATGTAAATGGCTTAATTTAAAAAGACTATGCCAATCAAATTAATTTTGTATATATGTGCTATTTTAAATAAAGAACATTGAGAACATAGCAGAAATGCAACCAAACTTGATCTGTCCTTGATCCTTTCACCTGCATATCTGCGAAATTCCTCGTACGGAACCACAATGGCAAATAAAATGATTTTTTATGGCATTTTACTCCCGTTCCGTCGGTTTGTGACTCTTTCTTCACGCTTCTTGTTGTAGACACCTGGCCTCATAAATTTTCTCATCCTGGAATTGAGAACGCTGCTGGCTGGACTGGAGTCAAAAAATAAAGCCTCATCACCAGCCTAGCACACCGTTACCATTGTTCCTCTCCTCATCATCTCATATCGTATTACATCCTCGTGCGTCAGTACAACTTCCGTTACCACCTACACGCATCGTTCGGCGTTCACCGATGACCGAGGGAAGCATCTAAGCGACGACGCTCTTTGCATTCACGTAGTGAACCTCATCTTCATCTCCATCTCCATCATCACCATCATCTTCGTTGACATTTTTTATCATCTCCGTCCGGGAACACTACTCTCATCAAGCTGAAGAAGCAAGGAGACTAGGAGTTTATCTGGGAGAGCTAGAGGAGAGAAGACGCGCAAAAAGTGACACGTCAGACCAGCAGCAGCTTATATCATCTACATATAACAAAAAACTTGTTATTATATAAGGTAGTATATGCCAGGGACGGGACGGGAAGGGACGCCACTTTCAATATAGCACCACAACCAACGGGACTTACGGGACTGTGCGTAAAAAAAATTGCCAAAAGTGGTATTATTATTAATATTATTATTGCATCATCGTTTTGACTGTTTATTAATTGGTGACTTTGTAATTAAAAGAAGAGCTTCTGTGTTTTAAATCCCAGTTAATTAGAGGAAGAGAAGGAGTGGAGTGGAGAAGGAGGGGTGTTTGGTGATCAGCATCAAGCGGGATCATCATCATCATCATCATCATCATCATCATCATCCTCATCTGGCAAAATATACACAGGTGCACCTACCTAAGCTTTTTAATTTCCCATCCATATGGGTGCTGCTGCTATGCTCCTACCTACCTATTTCGTTTCGTGTATGATGGAGTGTTGTTGGATTGGAGTATGTAGTAAAACTAGGTAGATAGATGCTGGCTAAAGCTGGCTTGTGTTGTTTGTTGTTTGTGGTTGTAGCAGTTGTGGTGTGGGAATAGGATGCAAAAAGAGGCGAAAGCCACCACACTACGAATAATATATATAATATATATATATCATCTCCAATCTCTCTCTACTTTCCATTTCTTGCAAAAATTATTTAATAAATAAAAAATACTCTGAGGAATAATAAATTCATGTTGTTGACAGAGTAATACATACATACTTAATTAATTAAGGTAGAGCAAGGTTGGGAGGAATTACCTGTCACCTCTTTGCTGCATCATCATTTCGCTCCTAAAACGGCAATTAAAAACAATCCCTGTTTGGAGGTTGTTTTGGAGGTAGGTAATGATTTTTAAATTACTACAAAATAGTAGCACGTTGTAATAATACACTGTGCGTATCATGAGCCTCAGCTCAGCTGTGGTATTGGATATTGGTGATTGGAGGGGAGATATAATATGTCGCTAATAATTAAACTGTACTGTTATTCTGTTTGGAAACAGACAACAGTTGGAAGTTAGATTAGTGTAGTGAGCAGTCAGTCAGTCAGTCAGTGCCAAACAAAACTGATGAGGAGAATGTCTCGGCACCACTCACGACGGAAGAGGCAAGTCGTGCCTCAGAAAAATCAGGTTAGTCAACTGTCAAGATACATGATTTACTACTGCATTGATTTCTTTAATTTAATTAGTCTTTGTTTTTTATTAGGTGCCACATCTGTTCCGGGTGGACGAAAGGGTTCTGTGTTATGAGCCTGATAAAAACAAAGCAAGGGTTCTATACGACTCAAAGGTATAGTCGTGGAAGCTAAAAACTACCTACTATATTCACTTAACTATACAGCTCGAGAGTAGAGCCTTTCTGTAACTAGAACACTGTTTACCTTTCTGTAATGATTTGCAGGTTCTTGAGGCCGTGGAAAGAACGGACAACAAAGGAAAGATAACTGTGGAATACAAGATACACTTCTTTGTAAGTTTATTTAATGCCAATATTTATTGGCCGTCCCGTTACGCCATTATGTTGCTTCTGTGAGTGCGGGCGGTTGTCATTTTATTCTGACTAAAAATATCCACAGGGCTGGAACTCATCGTGGGATCGCTATGTTGCTGAGGACTGTGTCCTGAAGGATACAGATGAGAACAGGGCACTTCAGAAGGATTTAAAGGCTAAAGCTGATGTACTCCTCCAGGCACATTTGTAAGGAGAAATTGTCACTGCTGTATGGTTTTTTTGCAATGCTGGATTTCAGGTAGTCATTCAAAACTTGACACTTACAGGAAGAAAAAGAAACGCAAGAAGACCTTGACCGAAATCCTGAAGGAAGCTACAAAGGAAAAGTCTAAAAGTAGCAAAACTGGTCATCGTGAGGATGGTGGCGCAGGTGGAAACAATACATCTGGAAGTGAGTCATCCGATGAGTCCTCGGAAGATGAAGAGGAGCGCAAAATTACTGCCCAAATATTTTTGACTCCCATCATGAAGCATGTGTTGGAGCGCGACTATGCCCACATTCGTTTCCATGATATGGTACTTAGTAATTTTAATGATTGTACCGTTGATTGTATCTATATTTGTCATATTTGACATTGTCAGATGAGATGTATTGCATTTTTTTTAAACACAGCTAGTGACACTGCCTGCGGAATATACAGTGGCATACGTTTTCGAGAAATACGTCAAGTTTATCGGATTCAGAGAACTTCATAAAATAATAGACAGGCGGAAAGCAAGTTTTATGCCAGGTGTACACCCCTCAGTTATTGCCTCCACACTTGCAGCGCATTCCAGCTATTGTGTAGGTGTCAATTCAAAGCAGACTGAAAAGGGGCAGGTGAAGACCATCACGGAAGCTATTGCCGAGGACATTGCCAAAATTTCAAGAAAAGTACGCCAAGCCCAAGAGGTTGTATACGGTCTGAAAACAATATTTGACTTCATGCTCTATCAACTGTTATTATATGACGAAGAAAATAGTCAGTTTCTGCACTACAAGGAATTTGTACCCAAAATGCCGACAGTGGATTGGTAAGAATGTCGTAAAATTATGAGCTATCGTATTTGTCATATCCAATGTCATTAAGCTTCAGTTTGATATGAGGGGAACGGGTGGTTTATTTGCAGTTCGAGAATGATAATTAATCTTACAGCGGCTAAAAATTCGATTATGTTTGAGTCCGAGACATCATCGGAACAAAAGCCAAAGGTCAAAAAGGAGCCAGGCGGAGCCCCTGCCGCTACTACTGCTCCTAGTACAAGTACTACTACAACAACTACTACTGCTCCTAGTACTAGTGCTACTACAACAACTACTATTGCTCCTAGTACTAGTACCACTACTACAACAACTACCACTACTACTAGTGAACCGCCCACTGCGGAGCAGCCTTTGGCTTCAGAACCAAAACCACATTGGTAATACAACTACCTATATACTTTCTCTACTACAGGCTATTTTTTCCTATTTGTTTTTGTACTGTTAATTTTTATACACAAAAATAGCTCGACGTCTGTCACAAACCAGCCAACAGCAGCGCCACCGCCACCAGCACTACTGCAACCACCACCACCACCAACACCAGCACCTGGACCTATAGCTATTTCCAAAGCGCAAAAGGATGCTATGATTTGCGTACGAAAAATTGATCGGTACGTTAAGCATATATTAAGTTGGCGATATTTACCTGAAGAGTGCTATACCGACCCAGATCCGTGTGTCGTCTATGGATTGCCGCACCTGTTCCGATTGTTTGGTACTAAATTATATTTATATAATAATAATTTTTTTCTTGCACTATGGCTAAATTACATAAATAGGCCTTCTATATGTAATACTATACTACTTTATATCAATATATTTTAGTAAAACTGCCGGATATTTTTAATCGCACTTTGATTCCCCGGCGAAAGTTGAAATTAATTACACATCATATTAACCAAATGGTCGAGTAAGTATCTGAATGAACTATAGCAGCAGTGCCACATTATTGTTTATGCTATTAATTACTCCAAAGTTATAGTCATTACAGTAATTTACAAAATTGATTGTCTTGAAATTTGTAGCCACATTGAAAGCACCTACTCATTTTCGACAAGCCGGATGTACGTGTCTCTGAGTTTAAATCGTCCCATGGTTTTTCCATCTGAGGAACGTAATGTAAACCCTCCTCCACCGCCACCGCCACCTCCACGACCCGCTGTCGCAGAAGCAGAGAAGTATCCAGAAGTAAAAATTGAAGTCGGTGCTGAGGGCGAGGCCACACCGAGTACTTCCCGGCGTAACCGTCCCTCAACTTCAGCTGCTGACAGACCAAGACCTAGGCCTCCAAAACTCGTTATGGCTCCAGTGGCTGTGGTCACAGAAGCATTGGAGGAACATCAGTTACGAGTTAGTAATGAAAACATTTGTGCAAAAGATGCCATTAAAATCTGCAACAGGAGTCCCGTGAAAGAGATTACGAAGAAGAACACCAAACGGGTAATTTCAACAGCGACCGCGACTGCTGTAAACAACGCCCAAGCTGCAACCAATGAAGATGTGAAGCCTAAACTGATCCCACCGATCATTAAGCAAGAGCCAAATTCCTCACCTATCAAAACTCCTGCTCCCATTCCTTCACGCAGTCAAACGGAACGGAGATCAGTACCAGTTCCCAAAGTTGAGAGACCAGAGTCACCTCCCTTATCCATGGCTCGCAAAATGAGAAAATCAGCAGCAGACTCGGCATTTAGAACTGCTCATATGTTTGCTTCTCTCCAAAATGCACCTCCACGATCAACGGCTTTATTGAATCCAGATCAAATTAAACGGGAGCCTGAGGATGAGCCAGTGTCCCGCAAACGATCTCTGTCGACTGATGCTCCATGCAGTGAGCCCAAACGAGTTACAAGAATTGTTGATCGACACAAGGATACGACTAGACGTCAAGAAGGAGGAGGATCTAGGAGAACACTAGAAGGATCGTCAAAGAGGTTGCCTGGTGAAAATATTAGTGATCAGGAGCCAAAGGCGTCAACCAGCAGGAGTGGCCGACAACAGATTAGATCTCCAACACGACCAACAACTGTCGTGTCCACATCAAAGTCGCCCACACGTCGTGAGCATCCCGCGAAGGTAGAAAAAGATAAAAACAGCGATAGAAAAATTGATTCTGCGGCAACTCCACGACGGCGGCGGCGAACAAACAGCAGTCCAAGAAACTCAAGATCAGTGTCTCCTGTTCGCAAGAGTCAAAGTGCAAGCATTGAACGTAAAATTTTGCCAGCCCGGAGAATGATGGCTATGTCGAAAAAATCGTCTCCGCCACGAATCTCAAAGTCTCATAGCTTCACAAAGGAACCAGGGTCACCTTCCAAATCTCCACATAAAACCGGATCTCAGCCATCCACAACTTTACGACTACGTTCCCGGTCTGATGAACGTCAACTAAGATCTAAAGGAGCACTCATTAATGCTCTATCATTACCCATCGTCAACCATCGCTCGCCATCTAAACCTAAGGAAGACCACCGGTCACCTGGGAGGCGTGACTCTTGTGGACACGCTTCTGGAAATCTTGGCAGCAGCGGCAGCAGCAAGCTGACCAACGATCAGCAGCATCATAACCGGCGAAGAAGCCGAAAATGAACCTGCTAATCTCAAAACGAGTACTTGCTATTCATGTTTTGCTTTTGAAACTTTTATTTTGCTTTGATTATTAAAGATAACTGTGAATGAATTCCCTTTCAGCTGTGAACTATCTATTCGTAGAGCTGTCTATTCGTAGGTAAACCTCTATTTCAGATTTATCGGCTAATTCCCCACGGGGGATCGATTTACACATATGTATGGTGTATTAGCATTTCAACACCGCGGCACATTTTAGCCATTTGTGCGTGGGCGTCGTCGGGAGTAATGGAATCCATTCCAGTGGTTTAAAATGACAAGATATGAACGGTCATTATTACAAACGTCAATCAGTAGCATCTCCTTCCGACTCTTGTACTGCCCTATTTATTGATGTTTTAATAAGATATTTACTATTGTAATTCGAAGAATATATACCTACTTAATTGTCGAGTTTTAAGTAAATGATTTGTCTAGACTAGAATTGCGAGAGTTAATGCGGTTTGAAAAATAAGGAATCCTCATTTCATTAGTCGCTTTCTTACCACTCCAATTGATACATCAACTACACTGTGGTGATTTCGAATTATTGGAAGAAATATATAGATACTCCAGTGACCATCCTACTGGATTGCGTGAAAACGCTTCTAGCTAATACAACCGCCCACCCTATACTTCTTATTAATTACTTGCTGTGTAGTAATGTAAAGAAAAGATCCAATGGTTCTGGAGATGCTTTCACATCCGACCGAACTAATAGAAACGTATCGATTCTGGGAAACAATACACGTACTAATTAGGAAGAATACTATATGAAATTGACTTTTTCAAAATTCATAAATGAAATAAACACGCTACGGATAAAGTTAGTTTTTCAAAATCCTTGCTGAAAATATCGAATTCGGCGTTCAAATTATAATGGTATATTATGGTCGTATGGTTGACAATTGAATTTTGTTACAGACTTCAGAACTGAAAACCAGTAATGTATTATCAATTTACAAGGTTCTATTTTTAACGTCAACCATCTCTACAACAGACGCGATAATATCATGGTAATGTTTGTCTGGGCCAGCCAGGGTGCACCAACTTGCATGTGAAAGCATCTCCTTGCTTTTTAGACCATATGGAGTATTAAATGTGCGTACAAACAAAGGATCTTTGTGTGAAATTAGTAGATAATAGGTAGTTTTGTGATGTTGTGAATTGATGTCATTATTGATTGAAAATATAATAAATCATATCATAAAAATCCAAAGTTATTGCGAATTTAAAAACTTAATTAATTAACATTGTCCATATAGTTTATTACAAATGTTCGCCATAAATACTGATCATTGATCAGTGATTAAGCATTAATATTTTCACCACTCTACCCTGTATTTAAAATGACATGGTCGTACGTAATGTTGGAAAGAATACTAGGTAATCTACGACAAAATAGCAGATGACAGAGGCATGCTATTTCAAATGGACTTGATTCTGTTATTATTATTATTATAAGTTATTATGAATCAATTTCCAATTTGGATGGTTGGAATTGGAACAAACATTAACTCTGTGCTGTGATCCTTTCGGTTATGCATAAATCTGTAACAACCTAACAACTAACCACTGACCCAATGACTACTTTTTTTATTTTTGTCATATAATCAAAAGGCGGAGATTGCATTGGTCTCCCATCCAAAAACTGTATATACAAAAAAGGGCCCAAAAATAATATCGATATATTCATATCCGTCATAATCATGATGATGCACAATATATCCCACATCCCTTGGCATTGACCTCCGGCGGAGATGTCAACTCCCAAGCTCAAGTTCACGTTATAGACATACTTAATATGATGATACATATTATATGCATGCAGAATTGCGGATTGCAGATGCAAACAAACAAACACACGGTACTGCACTAGATGAAAGAGCTGCTGCTGCATGCATCGTGTCCAAAGTCCATCCGACATTTTACATATATGCAAATAGTGAATAGGCATTGAAACAAAGAATTTACATTTTCCTCCCAACCACCCCTTTTCCCCAAATATGTAAGTAAACCCTCGTCTGTCTGCCTCGCCTCCTATCTCTAACCTACATCGTAAATATAATGTTTTCTGCAGCACACCCTCCTATGCACAAATATTTTACTTCTTATTACGAAATAATCCGAAATGTGTGCATAATCAGCAATGAGACACTTGAATGCCAGGGAGAAGACTTGTGTTGTAGTTGTAATCACAATTCCCAATTGAAGTGTTTTTGGGATTTGACAAATGAAGCTGTCTTGAAAATATATGCTTCTAGCCATACACCATAGAACAATTTAGCTAAGGAATTCTGTGTTAGTGTCCAGTATTACCAGTAGCTTTCTCCCAATTGTTAAAAAAGTTTCATCAGTGAGTAAAAAGTAAAAAATTATCTGAGACGACCCTGAGGGGGATTGAGCCGATTGAGGTGAGGATCCATTTCAATATTACAATCGTAAGTCCTCAATAAAAATTATTCCCAAACATATCTTACATGTCTGGTGCTGCTGGGGGGTGACTTCACTCGTATTTTAAAATTAGCAACTGACGACATTAATTATATTCTGAAAGTTTTACATTATTTTGAGCAAACAATATAATATATTAAATTTTTTTCGTTCACAGATTGTCAAAATGGGCTCCAGCAATACTGAGCTTGATAATCTCGTTTCAAAACTCAGAGTAGTAACATGTGTAACTCATGAAGATAAGCAAGCATTTTGTGCCATGTTCAACTACGTGTTTGACCCTCCGCTGCCATTATCACCTCCCAACCGAAGCTCCAGGAAGAGAGGATTCCAGTGTGAACAAGAAACAATAAATCCGGCAATCAGGGAATTTGAGACCGTGTTCAAAACACACTTCCGGCGCAATCCGTTCATCGACTTTGCAGCAGCCTGTCAGGAAGCCGAAGGTGAACTCTGGGAGTCGCTAGACAAGCAAATGGCCACTAGTGCAAACCTGGACGCAGCAGATGAATTGAGCCAAGAATTCCAGGAGAACGTCTGGCCACAAATAATCGCTGAACGGGGTTGGCTGGAGAAGATGAATGAGTGGAAGAGGGACAACTTTCAAAGGTCAGCGAGGGAGGACGGGATGAGAAAATTCAGGCGTCAGCTTTCGGCCGCATACTCCTTTGAGGATGGGAAGTTCTACGAGGAGCCCGATATTTCCAGTTTCCTGGCGGAGCTCAAAACAACAGTTCTGCGCGAGTTTGTGGCGGAGATTCCCACCTTTGAAAAGGGTCTCCAATGGCGCCTCAAGTTGGGGCTGGAGATGGCCAAAGTCGGGAATGCGGCTTTGGACGCAAACAGGCGGAATGCGGATTGGGAGCAGATAACTGCACAGGCTCTAATTCAATACAAGCTCGACCTGGAAAATTTCCTCAAGAAGCGCCAATTCGCAAGGAATGACGCAGTGAATGCTTTTCATGTTCAGGCGAAAGCGAAATGCGAGGAGGAACAAGGCCTGGCCGAATTTCTGGATGACCCAGTGTTGAAGTCCAAGTGGGATGAGAAAATCGGAGAAACATGTCGCGTCATTAAAGGGAAAAGGAAGGCTATGGCGGATAGCGAAATTAGTTCCTTCGTGGGTGCCCTCAAAGTCGAAACCAGAAGGATGGTTAAGAAGGAATTTGGCTCGGGAGTCTCGGTCTCACTCTTTTCTCCCAATATTGCTGGCGTCGTGAGAAGCACTTTGGAAAAAGGTAAAGAAACAAAAAAAAATAAAGTTCCTAAAATATCTCTCTTGAGTTAGTTTAGTTAATAATATTTTGTTGTTTGATGTGCAGCTGACAATTCTACGTTTCCTGAGGGACCTGCTGAATCCACTTCTGAATCTGAAAGTGGTGATGACGGGGATGACATCCGCAGTAGAGGAGAACCGTCGGGTGGGGGTTGTGAAGCTTCATCCAGTTCCTCTGGATCGGGTGGTGGAAGGGAGTCAGATCAGAATGCTGAAGGATTGGAATGTTCAGGTTCGAAATCAGATAACAAGTCGAGCGGCAGTGATCTATCCAACAGTTACGACGGGCTTACGCCTTTCGGAGATGACATCAAAGCAACCTTGGCTCCCATTGGAGTGCAGTATGACATACGGGATATGCGGGGAAGGAGATCAAGTTATGAAATTGTCATCCCATCTAATACCAAACTTCCCACGGACACATTCCTTGCTCGTGGAAAAACAAAGCTGAATAATCAAACCGTGGCTGAGATTTACATTTGGGAAGGGGAGCGACCAGTTGCAGAATCATCAAAATGGCTGGGACGGGCTTATTTGACGGACATCCGTCCGGCCAAGAGGGGCTTTGAATCGCTGGACTTGCGACTCAATGTTAATGCTGCTGGGATACTTCACGCACAGTATGAAGCAAAACGTTCAAAAATAAAAGAATACTTCAAATATAAAACCTCAGCGTGGGAGGATGACTCCGATAGACAATGAAAGATAGGCTAGCTTTTACGGTGCCCTGGGGAAACCGAGTAGTATATTTTCAAAACCTCACTTATGAATTTACTATAGTCGAATCTTTAAAGTTTCAAAGTGTTTGTAGGTTTGGCATATATTATATGCTATATATATATATATACTTAATTGGTATGCGGGACTCTGAATTAAATTACATGCATATCGTACTACAAATAACAAATGTTCCATTCCCTTGTGTATTTAATGCGAATGAATTGTGGAGAAAAATGAATAAAGTTCACTTATTACATTATGAATGCAAAGCTAGTATGTGTGTGTATTCTGTGTATGTGCATTTTTTGAGATGAGAAGACAGCAAATATTGCATATGCATAAAAACTGTTATCATTGTCATTGTTTTACACTTTTTAAGCAAGAAAAGTCTTGACTTATCGTTATCATATCATCCCCAATTTATTGTCACTTTCAAACTTTCAATTTTTTTTATTGAAGGTGTAAAAATAAGCAGATCACATTCAAGATCACATAATAATTTTCCTCTGTTGAAGTTAAATTAACCGAAAACAAACCGAAATTAAATTGCGAAATCTATATGACGTCAGCCATAGAATGACATTCGGGATCCTTCCAGTCCAATGTCCAGTGTCCAGGTTTCTCTTTCAAGCTGACGATGCAATATGAAAATATGTAAATTAGGTCTGCTGCATATAAAGTGGTGGAAGAGGTGTGGAGCATGCATGAAGCATTTTACATTACTGCATACTATGACTAATATTATGATGAGTTGTATTGATGCAATAAGTGCTTTCCCGTAATATTATGGATAAGATAAATCGATGATAATAAAGTCCCACAAGAGCAATTAGCAAATCAGGAACATTTCTCACCGTTGCGTTTCACCTCTGGATATATTATGAAGCTCATGTTCATGTTCAAGATTCATGCTCATGAATCTTTTGAAGTGACTCCAGCACTTTGCTCAAGAAGAAATCATAAAATGCGGATATGAAACTAGGGAGGTATGTAAGGAATTTTTGCAAGAATTCACAACAGTCGAGTCGGTCCATCAGACGATTATGATCTGGTTGTAGGTATGCGTGTGGCGTGAACACAGTTCACGTAGACACGTTTCTCTTGAAAGTGTGTACATTTCACTCGACTCGTCGTCGTCGTCTCATCTCATTTGATAACTCTGCTCTGGCAAGAATGTTTACAGGTTTGCCACCGTCACGGAATTTTCCAATGGCAGTCTGACTGAACCTAGAGTAGTGCCCGTAACTGCCAACGTGGAATAAATCCGGTATCCGTCGTTGCGTTATGGCCGGAACAATGATGTCCGGACATTTTCTGCTCTCATCTCTCGTCAATACAATACTTATATTTCCTACCTCCGAGAATTTGCTATTTAAGTATGTCCATTGAAGTTTTTCTCTTTGGGCCAGCAAAGTCCATTTAATCCCACTTTAGATTTTTCAAGTGGTCCTTTCCGGTTGCCATGAGCATGGCAAACTCTGTTCACGGAAGATTCGGGTTTCAAGGTAGGAAAAGGTGGAGAAGAGTAAAAAGGAAAAAGATGCCATCAGTACGTAAATAATTCAGCATGAATGTTAATTCACTGACAATGAGAAGAGCCGGAGAGTAACAACCGACTTTCTCCATTCCTCACTCGCATTCACTCCCTCTCATCATCACAAACAGCCATTTATTTCACTTTTCCCTTTCGTCGGGAAAGAGCAATGGTTAAAATAGTGCAAATAAGTAGATCTGGAAAGAAAGCCTCAATAAAGAGAGGGAGTCAACTCAAAGCAAAGTGATGTAAAAGGGAAAATAATGCAACAGTGGGAAAAAGTTACATGCTCAAGTGGTGGTGGTGGTGGTGGTGGTGCGGTGGTAGTGGTGGTGGCATGAGTGTGCTGACACTGAGTGTACACTATGTGGACCTCTGTGTTCAGCTATTGAGATTCAGCGTCCCATACACCATTGCTCAACTGAGTGAGCTCCTCCAAGCAGCCTCCATCAGAATAAACGAGCAACAACGCCGCCATATGGGTAGCTTGATAGTAGGCATACAAAATAGTAATATATTAGGTGGAGAATAAGGTAGACGGAGACATAAGATGTGAAGCCTCAATGATGTGAAAAAATGTGATTCGAGAAAGGAAAAAGGCAACTCTTATGGATACCACTCCTGCTTGCAACGGTAACAGTGATCGTGTAGACATCAAAGGGAAAGGATGGCTAAATCTTAGGTGATTTTCCCCCCTCTAAATTACCCAAAACTGACTGGGTTACAAGAGCACCAAGAGGTAAATAATACTCTTGCAAAGAAATGTTGATCCAGTTAATCGCTCATACTACTGCTAAAGCACAAACCGTAGTAATATATAAGTAAAATGTATCCCTCCCTCCTCCTGCTCCTCTTCTTCTTCTTCTTCCCATCTCCGTCTTAGCGTGTCACACATATGGCCCCTCGTAACCTCGTCCTGTTCGTAACCTCCCTTCTGTAAAAACGAGAATAAAAAAACGATCAGTTCATCAAAGCAGAGCAACAGGGTCGTATAATCTTTCATATGATTTCCTCCTCCATCCACCAAACACCCAAATACAAGGAAATGTGAGATCCAGACGGCGTCCCAAGTTACACTCCTTTTTCATTCAACGAACGTTATTTCCACCATTTGGG
Source organism: Dicranocentrus wangi (assembly GCA_036850665.1). Classification (NCBI taxonomy): domain Eukaryota; kingdom Metazoa; phylum Arthropoda; class Collembola; order Entomobryomorpha; family Entomobryidae; genus Dicranocentrus; species Dicranocentrus wangi. The sequence goes on along the minus strand of JAANSN010000394.1, from coordinate 2,414 downwards.
ATAATGTTTGAACGTGTACTCTGCGCTGTTGTAACTGAATACATAGTAGTCGAATCGAAACAAGAACAGTTTATATCAAATTGTGAACACCCTTTTGTTGGTCCTCATAACTGACTGCTTAACGCAACGAGTTTCTTCCACAAGGAGACTCGTGGAAAATTCCTCGCTGTTTTCATTAAATTGTATTAAGTATTATTTGTCGTCGTACATTTCCAACTCGACACTGCATGAACTGCCACTAATTGACTTGTGAGTGGAAAGGGGAAAGGGTTGGTTGAGAGTGGGAAGTGATTCATTCCCTGGCCGACTGGACTGGGAAACGCGAGAAAGGAAAGTAGGCTTGCAGAATTCCGTGCCCTCTCCGTCCTGGTGTGTCCCACAGCTCCGTTGCTCGCTTGTTCTCAAGTTGCCCACAGTTTCGCCCTTTCGCTCGTAGAGCAAGCAAGCATCCAGTCTTTCTGTCCTTGTTCCAGATTTCCAGCAGTTTTGTAGCACCCCGCAAGCGACCCTTTGTTACAAAACGATAAGCATATAAGCTGAAAATACATAATATATAGTGTTGTTAATAAACTGGATCAGACAGAATGACTGTCATGTTTCCTGGTTGCAACAATCAAAATAACAGTAATAACAATGTGGCACAGGGATTGGCAATGAGACTTCGACTTTTTGGGCCAACTTATTGTTCATCTGCTGAGGGAAACAGTAGTAGTGTTGCGAAAAGTAATAATAGCCGCAGTGGTGGTGTGGTAGCCACAGTGAAGATATTCTTGTTTGGGCTGCCTGTGGAAACCGGCTAGTCTTGTTGCGTAGAAAGAGTGACGACGACAACCGAACCTCAGCCCCAGAGTACCCCTAAATGGACCGAACCTCTTGACCTACACGCATTAGGAATGGATGAAGATAAGATGGGGCGTAGGAAGAGTGGGTCGTCGCAGACTAATTTAGAGTCGGGGAGGGCGGCGGAGGACGAGGTGCCCTCTCCTGCAGACACCGGGGTGGTGGATGTGATGAGTAGCTCCAAGTCTGCCGAGGACATAGATCTGTCCAGCAAGGATCCAAATAGCAACAGTCAATCCCAAGAGTACCAAGTGGGGGTTGAACTCCATCCTCTCCCTTTGTCCGTCGTGGAGGAGGAGGGGAGGGAAACATGGGCCAAAAAAGTTGACTTTCTACTCTCCGTCATCGGGTTCGCCGTGGATTTGGCTAATGTTTGGCGATTCCCGTATCTTTGCTACAAGAATGGTGGCGGTAAGTGAAATTCAATCAATTTGGTCCCCCTCCTTCTTTTTACAACGAAAAACTCCGACACAATAACCTTCCCGATTTTCACCATTTATATGGTAATTCCATGTATCTATTAGACTTGCATGAATAACTTGTAAATTTCCGGAGTTAAAGGCAACATCTTCTTTGGCTTTGGCTCCATCCAGCAAGCAAGCCAGCAAAACATAGCAGAAACTTGTCAGCAGAAAAGACCTTGTTCTCTCTCATTCTATGCTTCATGTCTCATCTCTTCATTCATTTCTTCCTATAACTCATTGTTTCGACGTGAGTGGATGAATTGCTAGTTCACTTGAATTTTGAATGCGTGCATATCCACCAAAGGCCGTTTCCCAACCGCTTCGTTTACTTCTAACGTGTTCCAACCCACAACTTTAAAAAAAGAAGGTCTATCACAAAGTGGGAATATACGCTGACAACTCTATATATTCTCTAGAGCAAACTGTTTAAGAACTAGGTATTTTTTCTAGTCAGGAAGAAGAACACCTATATTATGTATAAGGTAATACAAAAGTAGGTAGCAGTAGTCACTCATGGTTCAGTCAGGATGAATGACCATCCACACATTATGGACCAGGGTGCCGACCGACTAAGAAACCGGGAGAGATCTTCTCCTTCTCTCTCTCTCTCTCTCTCTCTCTCTTTTGTGTAATCTATTTTCCATTTTTTTTCCTCTCGGTAAAATCCCAAGCATTTATTTACACAACTGATGACTGAGGAGGGGAGAGAGAACAAGTGCAACATGGGAAAAGGACTGACAATGAATTCAACAGAGTAAGTCATCCATCACTCACTCTCGGTAAATGCTAACTCCAATAACTGGGAATGAATGTAAAGGTAACCACATGCTTCTGCACGTCACCCAGTTCACATTCGCTTTCGAAAAAAAGCGTCTCATCATCCAACTTCCACTTGTCTTCTCCTCCGTCACGGAAAAGCATATTTATGAAGAAAAAAAGGCTACACACATGACTCATATTATTAGCTTCCAGAAATGTTCTCTTATCCAGTCTCTCTCTCTCTCTCTCTCGCTAAATCCAGGTGAAATGAGGTGTTCTCTGTTCTCTCGAAAATGAAATACAATTTCACGCCAAATGCATTTTACAAGGTTTTTTTTTCAAAATGTTTCC